>JAVSBU010329634.1:0-11139 GCA_033118015.1 Loricariichthys derbyi | reverse complement strand
TAATAATATAATGTAAGCTAATATAGTAGCTAATAATGTAAGCTAATATAGTAGCTGATATAATAATATAATGTAAGGTAATATAGTAGCTAATAATGTATGCTAATATAGTAGCTGATATAAAATAACGTAAGCTAATATAGTAGCTAATATAATATAATGTAAGCTAATATAGTAGCTGATATAATAATACAATGTAAGCTAATATAGTAGCAATAATGTAAGCTAATATAGTAGCTGATATAATAATAATATAATGTAAGCTAATATAGTAGATAATATAATATAAGCTAATATAGTAGCTAATATAATATAATGTAAGCTAATATAGTAGCTAATTTAATATAATGTAAGCTAATATAGTAGCTGATATAATAATATAACGTAAGCTAATATAGTAGCTGATATAATAATATAATGTAAGCTAATACAGTAGCTAATAATGTAAGCTAATATAGTAGCTGATATAATATAGTGTAAGCTAATATAGTAGCTAATATAATATAATGTAAGCTAATATAGTAGCTAATATAATATAATGTAAGCTAATATAGTAGCTAAAAATGTAAGCTAATATAGTGGCTGATATAATTTAATGTGAGCTAATATAGTAGCTAATATAATATAATGTAAGCTAATATAGTAGCTAATAATGTAAGCTAATATAGTGGCTGATATAATTTAATGTAAGCTAATATAGTAGCTAATGTAATATAACGTAAGCTAATATAGTAATAGCAGAAGGTAAGATGTGAGAATGTTTACTTATATTAATAAAAAATAACCATAACTAAACACATTAGCTTTTGTGTGCTTATTTATATGTGTATAACATTTTAAAATCCAAATATTTTTGGGACAGTAGAAATTTGGTACGGGACAGTAAACCTTCCGGTCACTTGCCCGACCGGGCAAGTTGGGGGAAAAAGTTAATGTTGAACCATGGGTAATATATCACACATAGAAACTAGTTACATTTTTATCCCTTCATTAACCTACAGTTACACTCGTATTATAAAGGCATAAAAAGCAGCGTTCGTGTTTGCCGGGTAAGCGCGTGAAATTTGAATTCTCTGGCACGTGCACGAGTGTGTTACTATGGTTACTATGGTTGTTAAAAGTTAATTCAGAATAGAGTGTAAATGAGTGCTTTGGAAAAATATGAGGTAGCTGAGATTTTTTTTATACTGGGGCACAGCAGATTCATACTGGGGCACGTGCCCCAGTAAAAGTGGTCTAACGACGCCCGTGGTCCTGACCATTAGAGAACAGAGTAAAGGGGATGGACAGCATATGTAGAGAAACACATGGATTGCAGTCTGTAATTGTAGAGCTACAAAGTGAATCTATATGGTAAGTGGAACTGATTCAGTGCACAAAAAGAGGACAACATATGTAGAGAAACAGATGGATTATTATCTGTAATAGTAGAAATACAAAGTGCTTCTGTGCAGTAAGTGGAACTGATAAAATGAACAATAAGTGTAGAAATAAGAAGGTGTACATAAAGTGACTGGTGCGTGTATGTTTTCTTGTTATTCAACCTCTGTCTGGAAGATGTAGTTGCCTGGCACACTTATTTATTTGATTTCTTTAGTCATCACATTTTAGCTGATTAGGGTTCATTAAAAAACTGATACTGGACGAGACTTAAGAGACTACTGCAGCGGATAAAATTGCTTCAGCTGGCGTGGGAGAGGAGTTTGCACTTTAATGAAGGGTAGCAATTTCTCTCTCTTATGGAATGGCACAGCTGCCAAATCATACCCCAAATAGGAGTCATTAAAGCCTGACTGTGCACTGGTTTAACTGAGCTTAATCACTGTAGCAAGCAGTGTGTCATATGGACTGATTATATATCTAATGAAGTGTCCAAAAGTCGGGATCCTTCACTGATTGCTGTTTTATTCAACGAGTTATTAGAAGCTCAAAGAGGCATGATTTTTTAATATTAAGCTGAGCAGGAACTCACACTGTGCAGACGAGTGCCTACCCTGGCACTATAGGGGTTGCTGTTGCAGCAAAAGGGGATTATTCCCTGGCTCTTTCCTCCCCTTCTTTAGGCATAGTTAATTCAGGCCTAGGTGCTGCCGGGTCAGGAGCCCAGGTCAATGTGGTGGTTGCCTACTGAACTGCCGCTGTATCAACGAATACCTTAAAAACACTAAAAGCACCAAGGACTGGTCATATGACCACTCTGACTTCTTACTAGAACACCCACTAATACCTATATGGACCATGTGACTGCTGTCTCAAAAAAATTGCACTCAGTCAAATTCCACGATGCTCTTTTTATGACTTTTTTTAATCACCTGGAATACTGAAATTTTGAAAATCAAAAATAAAGGAGCTTTACCACAATCTAGGCCCACAGCCCAACTGAGCAAGTCTACAGTGACAGCGGTGAAGGAAAAGTTCTACATGTGGTGATGAAGAAACCTTTCGAGGACCAAGACTCAAAAAGGTATTCTCCTTAGCCAGCCGAAATCCATACACTCAGTGGTGGACTCTTTTTTTTAGGACTGATGAACAAAGCTCACCTTGATCTCCATCAGCTGGTAGATGCACTGTTTCTCCAGGCTGAGATCATCTGGCAGCCCCGGCGAGGACGATTTGTTTGAGAGTCGTTCAGATCTCAAAGATGCTCGCTCTAGCTCGGCCATGTGGATCTGCTGATGGGACAATGATACAAATACGGACAACAGATCAATATGGTGTCAGGATGGCCATCGTATTAGTAAAGCTATGCATAGTGGTGGCTGTTTTTCTTTAAAATGAGCTGTGTGGAGTAAAATGTCTAGCTTTTTTAAATCTACAAAAATCTTTGGTACCTCATGTGGGTCTCTCCTGCAGTCTTTGCACGTCGCTGGAGACGGATAGTGATGGAATACGGAGCCCGAGAGCTTGTCAATCAATAGCATCTCTCCTTCAAAAGTGTCTTTTATAAGCAGAGACACGCTGTCCAGCCAAATATTTTCCTGAGACACAAACACTCAAAAGGTAAGGTCAGCGACTAAAACAGTCTTCTGTCAAGAGCTGTCTGTACGTTCTACATGAAAATCGGTCACTAAACCAGAAAAGTATGTTTTGATGGAAACACGTTCAGAAATCGTGGCAGCAAATGTCAAACGTGGACTAACAGCATCAGCAAGCAACGAGAGGACCAGTGAATGCAACAGAAAGCTCACTGGCAGGGATAGCCACAAAAAGAACAACAGTACTGAAGGTTCACCTCTATTACTGCACGTCAAGAGCTTCACAAAGCTGACATTTGACAGTGCTACCATTCAGAAACCTTCTGTACCTTCAGCAGTGAGTTAAGACACAAAACTGATTGCTGAATCACAATATGTCTCACATCTGAATGGATTTATGTTTGAAAGAAGTTCAAGGAAGCCATCAAACCACAAGATCTGCTACAACCTGTCAAGTATGGTTGGGGATCCATGATGGTTTGGACAGAAGCTTGTGAAATTTAGAGCCAGCGATTGCTTTGTATTCGTGTAACAATGCCAGATGCATTCTATGATGCAAACCCTCTTTTCTGATGACGTTCCCGTATTCCAGGAGGTTGTGACATTTACTGTGGCAACAATGGCCACAAAAGAGGAGAGAAATGCCTCTGTAACCCAAATGAACAATTTATAAGATGATTAGAACATCAGGGATCAATTAAACTCACAATTATTTCCCCAGATAACTGTCTTTACTGGCACCTTATTAAGGTTACAGAAGAGACAGCTTTACACCAAAAAAGCAATTAGATAGAAACGAGCGATTTAAAGCAGGAAATAAAAGGCAGGATTCACATCATATATTCACATCGTCCTTTACTTTGCCTGTTAGGGACTTTTTACCTTCTTAATAAAGAAACTACAGAAAGTCTTAGGCTTGTGGTTCTCATTGCTATCAAACTACCTTACATTAATAATAATTAATAAACTAGAAAACATCTTCCTTATTTAATATGCTTACCACAAAATGTGACAGAGCCCTTTACTTGAACATGTTGCACTAAGGGAAATATTAGTTAACATATTTTTAGAGTATAAGAACAAAACTTTGACACGAAAACTTCAAGGCACATTCCAAATCATTGCACAAATATTATTATGTTATGGCTATTGACAGTTAATTCGCAGGGATTTTGTTTATCATTGTTGTGCTAGTTAATGTAGGGTTGTTGTATTTGTTATTAACTCAAACTTGACTTTAAAAAAAGTGGATCTGGATTCTGGCTGGTTAAAACCCGGACTGTAAATTTTCAAAAAGAGGATCTGGATTCCAGTTGAGTTAAACCTGGATAAATAGCAGATCAGGATTATAGCAGGTAAAACCTGCATTGGACCTTTACAAAAAGCGGATTTAGAATCTGGTTGGATAAAACCTGGACTGGATTTCAAAGCATATCCGGATTCAGGTTAGGTAAAACTCGCACTTGACTTTACAAAAAAATAAAAAATGTGGATATGAATGGTTGGGTTAAATCCGGACTGCAGATTTTCAAATAGCTGATATGGATTCCATTTGGGTAAAAACCAAGACTGGACTTTTAGAAAAAACAGATCAGGATTCAGGATGGCCAAAACGTGGAATGGGCTATTAATAAAAGCTGATCTGAATTCCAGCTGGGTAAAACCTGAATTGGACTATTTAAAAAAAAAAGCTGATTGGGATTCCAGTTGAAAAAACCCCAGACTGGATTATATGAAAAATCTTATCTGAATTCTGACTCAGTAAAACCCAGACTGAACTTGCTAAAAAAGCGGATCCGGATTCCAGTTAGGAAAAAACCTGAACTTAAATATTGATAAAAGTTGATTGGGATTCTGTTTGGGTAAACATGGATTGGACTTTTAAGAAAAATTGATTCAGTTGGGTAAAACTCGAATTTGATTTTTACAAAAAGTAGGTTGGGATTCTAGTTGGGTAAAACCCAGACTGGATTACACAAAAAGCAGATCTGAATTCTGGATGGGCAAAACTTGGACTGGACATTTAAAAAAAATGGATCCGGCTTCTGGTTGAGTAAAAGCTGGACTGGGCTATTGATGAAAGTGGATCCGGATTCCAGTTAGATAAAACCTGAACTGGATCACTGATACAAGTGGATCTAGATTGTAGTTGGGTAAATTCCGAACTGGACTTTTTAAAAAAAAGCAGATCCAGATTCCAGTTAGGTAAAACCTGGACTGATCTACTGATAAAAGTGGAGCCAGATTGCAGTTTGGTAAAACCCCAACTGGAATATTTAAAAAAAAAAAAGTGGACTGGGATTCCAGTTGGATAAAACCCAGACTGGATTATACAAAAAAGAAGATCTGAATTCTGGCTGGGTAAAACCTGAACTGGGCTCTTTTAAAAGCCGCTTGGGATTCAGGTTGGCTAAAACCCAAATTGGACTTTTTAAAAAGGAATCTGGATTCTGGTTGGGTAAAACCTGGACTGGATTATTGAGAAAAGTGGAACCCAGATTCCAATTAGGTAAAACATTAATTGGACTTTTGATAAAAGTGGATCCAGATCGCATTTAGGTAAAACCCGAACTGGGCTATTTAAAAAGTGGATTGGGATTCTGGTTGAGTAAAGCCTGGACTGGACTTTGATAAAAGTAGACTGAGATTGTGGTTGGGTAAAACCTGGACTGCATTACAGAAAAAGCAGATCTAAATTCTAGCTGGGAAAAAAAAAACGGATGGGACTGATTGAGAGGATGTGAGAGAGCAAAGCTGGAATCAAAGCAAAAGAGGCTGACTTTGAAGAATTTAAAATCTAAAACATATTCTGGTTTGTTTAACACTTTTAAGTCACTTGGATGATTCAGTATTAATTTACAATGTAAGAAAAAAGTGAAAAAAATAAAAACACTAAATGAGAAGTTGTGTCAAAACTTTTGACTGGTACTATATATATAGTAACTGTGTATGAGTACATTTTCAAATTCAATTACATTACTCATACTTCCCATTTGTAAAATAACCTCAATTCAAATACATTATGCAATAATTTCAAAACTATAACACTTCAGCCTACTTCTCCAACACCACTTAAAGCCCTTTCAAGTGCAGTTTATATCATCTTTGTAATGTTTGCCTTTGAAAACATTGTTGCCATAAAATAAATTAATAAATAAATAAAATATTATGTTAAAAAAATCCAAGAAACAACAAGTATTTTAATAGAATAGCCTTACTGCATCAACAATTACCAGGGAAAAGGATTACACACTGGCCGAATGCAAGAAGATCTTCTAACCAAATGATTTGCTTTGCACAAGAAAAGCCATCCAGTTATCATTATATTTAAATAATAGTGCCCTTGCCTGAAGACTCAACACGATTTAAGTAATAAATCCAGCATGGAACTACTAGAAGGAATTCACAGCAGTCAAAAGACCAGCGGAACTCGGAACTTCTCAATATATGTAGGTCAAACCAGCAAGGAGCTTCTGATGTTAAAAAGTGACTCTTTGAAAATGAAGTACATAAATACTGTTAAAGGAATTAAAATGTTTATCTCCATTATTAATTTAATTGGGACATTATCTAATTAGGTCCATTACAATAATCATTCTCAGCCATTGTGCTGATGAGGAGCAGTAATGCTGTGTAAGCAGGTCTGTAGGGAACAGATTCACTCACATGCTTTTTTCCTTACAAAGCAGTGCAGCAAAAGTTTAACCACATGGATTGTGTGGATGTTAAGAAACTCAGGAAATTAAACAGATTCAAGCATCAGTTTAAAAGGTCTAATAAAATAATAGCTGGCAGAAAAGCAGCCCCAGAGCATGAACTTAGCAGAGTCTGAATCTCATTTGAATTGTGATGTCTAAATCTGGTTTCATTATTAATCAGTCATCTTGTCCATCCATCCATCCATCCATCCATCCATCCATCCATTCATCCATCCATCTATCCATCCATTGAGCCAGCCAGCCAGCCAGAAAGGCATCCTTCTAGTGTTATTCATCCATTCATCTATTCAAATATTCATCTGACCATCTAACGGATGAATCATCCATCCATCCATCTAGCCCTCCAACCATATAATACAATTAATCCATCTATTCATCTCTCCACCCAACCATCTATTATTCATCCATCTAGCAATCATATCATCTAACATTATTTACCCATCCATCTAGCTGACTACCCATCTGATCATCTAACATTTTTTTCATCCATTTATTCATCTAACCTTCCAAATATATAATACAATTCATCCATCCATCTATTCATCCACCCATCCAACCACCTAACAATATACATCTCTCCCTCAACTGTTTTTTCTAACATTAGTCATCTAGCTATCAAATCGTCCAATGTTGCTCATCCATCCATCTATACATCCAACCATCTAACATTATTACAACTATATTCTGCTTATTTATTTTATTTTTTTGTTTAATTTATTATTTTGTTCTGTAAAGTGACCTTGAGCTTTGGTAAAGGTGGTATATAAATTCCACTTATTATTATTATTATTATTATTATTATTATTATTATGATTATTATTATCATTTGTATTATTACTATTATTATTTGTATGATTACTATTATTATTATTGGTATTATTATTTGTATTATTACTATTATTTTTTGTATTATCATTATTATTATTATTATTATTATTATTATTATTATTATTTGTATTATTATTATTATTATTATTATTATTATTATTATTATTATTTTATATTATTATTTGTATTATTACTATTATTATTTGTATTATTATTGTTGTTATTTGTATTATTGTTATTTGTATTATTATTTGTATTATTATTATATTCTTCTTCTTCTTCTTCTTCTTCTTCTTATTATTATTATTATTATTATTATTATTATTATTATTATTTGTATCATTATTATTATTTGTATCATTATTATTAGTAGTATTGTTACTGTTATTTGTATTATTATTATTATTTGTATTATTATTGTAATTATATGTATTATTATTATTATTATTATCATCATCATCCATCCACTCAGTCTTCATCCACGAATGTACAAAGCCTTCCATCTATTTTATCCATTCATTGATTCATCTATCCATCAATCGAAAGATCAGTTTATAATGAATATTTCTTATAACGCTATTTTCTATATTCATCCATCCATCTAAATTTATTCATGCATCCAGCTGTCAATCCATCGACACAGTTTGTTCATCCATCTCAATCCTGGGAGTCTACAATATTGAACTTTTCTCTCTGCATATCCTTTTCTTGGATGAGGAGGAACCTCTGTGCTGATTCAGCTGCTGTTTGAAGCTGATACCTTCCCTCACTGTTCCTGCTGACTCCAATTCCCTGAATCTCCACTTATTTTTCCCTTCACAGCTCTCCGTTAAAAAGTCTCATTCAGTAATCCTGTCTCCTGCTGCATAAGTTGCTGTCTCCCACCTCCACGTCAGCCCAGAGCTTGCAGGTCCTGATAACGCCTCACATCATTAGTCTGAAACCTCCGAGCTCTTTAATGAACACCACTGGTCCTGTGTGTGTTACAAAAATATACTTTCACTCTTATGCATTTTAAGCCAACTTTTTCCTGGTCAGAGTTGCAGGGGGACACTGGGACAGCATAGGGTGAAGGAGTAAATGTGCCCTGTATATGATACCAGTCGTGTGACCATCATGAGTCACGGTTGCAGTGCTGGGAGCTGTGCAGTGTTGCAGATCCAAGAACAGTCCTGTACTGTTCGGGACTAAGTCAAGCCCAAAGTGGTCAGAAGCCACCACTTTAAATTGCATATTAGACTGTTACAGCACCAGAGTGCACAAAGATCTGCTATATGAGCAAGGTGAAGATAAATAATGAAGGAACTCAATAATCAAAGGATGACTGATTATTAATGGCATCAAGGTTTAAGCAGTGGAATTGGTTCATTGATGTTTCTCAGTCAATGTCTTTCTATAAGTCAATCTCTTCATCTATTTATTCACCCATTCATCCATCATTAATAGACTCCTCCATTAATCTACACATTCATTCAATCATTCAGGATACCTTTAGTCCATCCATTCATCTAGTCATCTATTCATCCAGCCTCCTCTATCTATCTAACAAAAATAATTGGTCCATCTAAGCCTTCATCTAACCAATCATCCATCCATCTATCCATCTGCGTGTCCATCCATCCATCCATCTATGAGTTAAACAATTAATTAATTCATCCACACTTCCATTATACTGTACAGTCTTCCATCCACCCATTTATCTACTTATCTATCTATCCAGCCATCTATGAATTCATTAATACATCCACCCATGTATATAATTCCTCTCCCCATCAGTTCATCCATTCATCTATTGATTCATCCATCATTGATTCATCCATTGATTCATCCATCCATTCCTCCATTTATTTATGTAATCATCCATCCATCCGTCCATGCATCCATCCATTTATCTATCCATCCAGCTATCTATGAATTAATTAATACATCCATCCATGTACATCATTCCTCTACCCATCAGTTCATCCATTGATTCATCCACCTATCATTTTTTATCCATTCCTCCATTTATTTATGTAATCATCCATCCATCCATCCATCTATTTATCTATCCATCCAGCCATCTATGAATTAATTAATACATCCATCCATGTACATCATTCCTCTAACCATCAGTTCATCCATTCATCTACTGGTTCATCCATTGTTCATTCTTCCATTCATCAATCTATCATTTTTTCATCCATTCCTCTATTTATTTATGTAATCATCTATCCATCCATCGATGAATTAATACATCCATCCATGTATATTATTCCTCTACCCATCAATTCATCCATTAATCTATTGAGTCATCCATCATTCATTCTTCCATTCATTAATCTATCATTTTTCATCCATTCCTCCATTTATTTATGTAATCATCCAGCCATCGTCCATCCATCCATCCATCCATGCATCCATCCATTTATCTATCCATCCAGCTATCTATGAATGAATTAATACATCCATCCATGTACATCATTCCTCTACCCATCAATTCATCCATTGATTCATCCAGCTATAATTTTTTTATCCATTCCTCCATTTATTTATGTAATCATCCATCCATCCATGTGTTGATCTTCATCTTAGCTTTTAATCCCATATCCTTCCATTCATTCATCATTCCATCTGTCAGCCATTCAATCTACTCATTCATCGATCCATTCATTCATCCAACATACTCACCCATCCATCCTACTATCAATATACTCACCCATCCAGCCATCCATTCACCCACTCATCAACATAATCATCCATCCATTCACATACTCATCCATCCATCTATTCATTTGTCCATCCTTCTGCCAGTTATTTAGTCTACCTATCAGTACATCCACACCAGTACCGCCCATCATTCATCTACTTATTCATTCATCCATCTAGTAATGAGTTATTTATTCACCCTATCACACATCTGCCAGTAAAATACAAGCATTCACAAAAACAGCAAATATTTTAATTGTTCTACTGACTGTCCCTACTTACTCTGAAAAATGCTGACCTGGTCTAAACCTTCACTGAGGGTTAGCTGATCTTTCTTTGTATAAAATCAAATGGACGTCTGGTTTTACAAACACACTGATACATTTCAGAGTATCACACCCATCCCTTTAGTGTAACATTAAGGTCCATCTGCTGACTGTCACTTCAAACCACTGAGTGTTTGCGTTCCAGATTAGCACGGCTGAGCTAATTCAGATAAATTCCGAGCAAATAGATTAAAGCAGCTCGAGCTTATTTCTAATTTTACACTTCAGTACAAGGTGTGCGTAGCTGATTTTGCGTTCATATTTTTTTAAATAATGGACTCAGGTCAGTCGGTTTGCTTGGCAGCTTAACTTTGGATTTCTCTTTTGTTTGTGGGGCAAAAGTCCATGCAAGGACACACACGGACACACACTCACGCAGACACACAGGTGGTGAAGAAAGAGTGCCAGCTTCGCTGCATACCCCACCGCTTCAACCCTTCTTTTACACTCTTACGTAACCTGCCTGCTACAGCTAAAAATGGATCTGTAAAACCATTATAGCTTTAGCTGACAGTGACTCACTTCCTGTGTGTGTGTGTGTGTGTGTGTGTGTGTGTATGTGTGTGTGTGTGTGTGTGTGTGTGTGTGTGTGTGTGTGTGTGT
>JAVSBU010329633.1:0-18133 GCA_033118015.1 Loricariichthys derbyi | reverse complement strand
AAAATCTTGACATTTTTGAACTGGTGCTGGCAAGTTTATTTGTAAAGGTGTGTGGCCCAGAACTGTTTCCCAATACTGTGGATGTGCATATATGCAATACACTGATATTCTGTTGGGTGGCACAGTGGTGCAGTGTTGGCCCAGCCCCTAATGTAGAGACACCCCTGTCAGTTTTTGATATAACCTTGTGTTTCAGTGTGACCTTGTGACTGTCATTAAAATGCCAATTGATGCTGATAACAATAATAAAATAAACCAAACAAATAACTGTCTTGGAAGTGTTAACAGTAAATCCATGGAATTTAGTCTATTGACTATTACATAACATACACTTAGTGTACAGCAGCAGGTGGTGTGGTTTGTTTGGTCTCATCATTGTTGTTTTTATCCTCATAATCAATAACAACTGTGTTTTTTAATCCAGTTAAAGTCTCTTTGAAACACTTCTCTTTGCTGTTGCTTGCCAGTTTTTGCTTACCCATATGTTGTGAAGGTCTCCAAATGTCAAGGCATTACAGTCATTAGTCGGCGCTTCGTTGTTTAGCAAGTCTGTAGTTCATTTAAGGTTTTCTCAATTAATATGTATCAAATTAATTAAAAGTGAATAATCAAAGTGAGTAAATAATCAAATAACCATTGTTTTATGTAATTTTAACCACCATTTTAAGTGTTTAAATACAGCATGTATACTTCAAAGTAGTACTAGTGAATAATCCATAAATGTTTATTTTCTTTGTGTTATTTAAGTTTGTTTTTCTAACTGTAGTTCTAGGGTGGTAATGTGAGCTCACACTGAGTTTGTGTGAAACTGTGGAGCACTGAGACTGGGGAACCTCTCATAAGGTGGAAAATCGAGGTAACACAAATCTGGAACACCTATGAAGTGCAGGCTGACCTTAGAAGGCTCCAGCACACCCACACCTAGACTAGAGCTCTGGCTCCATGTAACCATACACATTGTTTGGTACCTGAATATTCCACCTCATCAGAGACTCCTGAGACTCAACACTCCTGGAGGTATGGGCTGAGTCAGTCGTACCGTATAACGCAGTCCGTAGGTGCCCCTAGGTTACACATTTAAAGTTGTAGTTGTTTCAAAATTGCTGTAATGTAACGTTACACCAACAAACCCAAATTTATTTTATTGGGATTTTATATATCAGACCAAGTAGCAAGTGTGTGTGAAGTGAAAATATAATAATACGTGGTTTTCAAAATTTTTAATAAATAAAAATCTGAAAAGTGTGACATGCGTTTGTATTCAGCCCCCTGTACTCTGATACTCCTATATAAAATACAGTGTGACCAATTACCTTCAGAAGTCACATAATTAGTAAATAGAGTTCACCAGTGTGTAATTTATTTTCAGTATAACTACAGCTGTTCTGTGAAGGTCTCAGAGGTTTGTTAGAGAACATTAGTGATCAAACAGCATCATGAAAACAAAGTAACACAGCAGACAGGTCAGGGATAAAGTTGTGGAGGTACAGGTTAGGTTATAAAAAAAATCCCAAGCTCTGAACAACTCACAGAGCACTGTTCAATCCATCATTCAAAAGGATGGAAGGAGTATGAAACAACTACAAACCTACCAAGACAAGGCCGTCCATGTGTAAACCTGGTAGAGTAATACCCCAAAATGCTTGCAGCTGTATTTGAAGCAAAAGGTGGTCCTACATAGTATTAACACGGGGGGGCCTGAATACAAATGCACACCACACTTTCCAGATTTGTATTTATTAAATATTTTGAAAACTATATATCATTTTAATTTCAATTCACACACACATTCTTTACACTTCACACATACTTGCTTTGTGTTGATCAATCGTATAAAATCCCAATAAAACAAGTTTAGAGAGAAAATGTGGAAAAGTTCAAAGAGTATGAATACTTTTGCAAGGCACTGTAACTATTCCTCCACATTTAGGATTATTGCAGGCTTATCTTTTCTGTGCCTGATTGTGACTTCTATTAGTACATTTTCAAACTTGAATTTTTTGACAGATGAAGAGTGAGGAGACAGTCTATCAGAAAGAGACATCACAGATCACCATCACAAATTTTTATGACAGTTTTTAAATCTGGGAATGTTCTGACACTGTTTGATGCAGACTTTGCCATTCTTTAGGTACTCCGCTACAATGCCACAGGAGGCAAGAGGAACCGTGGCTTGTCTGTGATTGGCTCGTTGCGTGAGCTTGTTTCCAATCTTTCACCTGAAGAAGTGGAGCGTGCCCTATTGGTCGGATGGTGTATTGAATTGGTGAGTAGCATGCCCCTACACTTAAGAACATTTTTTCAGTTTATACTCTCCTTATTTGAGAAAGGTAGTATAGAGGCGCTAGTCTGCAGTGACTGGAGTATAGGAAAGTAAACTGGTGATGTACATTTATGATCTATATTTCCTTTGCTTTTACTTCCCCCACACCCCTCAGCTCCAGGCCTTCTTCTTGGTAGCAGATGATATTATGGATGGATCTTTAACCCGGAGAGGTCAGCCATGCTGGTATAAGAAGGTGAGTCTGTAGTGACATTGTTGCATACCTCATAGCCAAATTCCAGGAAACCTGGACTGTGGACAACAAGACATAGTGGTTGTCCAAAGACTGCTGCCAACAAAGAAACCTCATCAGTGGTTTTAGCAGCCTTTGCGAAAGGGATGAAACACTGCTATGAGAAATTGGTGGTCTTATTTGGTGTCGGTTGTTGAAAGCTGCGGCTATGATATGGCAACTGCGTTCCCTGGACATCAGAATCAACACAGTCCTCTCTTATTTCATCAATTCCATCTTCAGTTACCTGTAATGAACAGCAAAAGCCAATGTGGTGGCTTTTAAGATGGCGGTCATGTTTCAGACAGATCCCCTTCACCCTTTACTTGCTGGGGTATTCAGCAAATGATGTATGGTTTTCAAAAATTTTAATAAGTAAAAATCTGAAAAGTGTGGCATGCATTTGTATTCAGTCCCCTGTATTCTGATGTAAAATATAACTCTTTGTAAAATCCACTGTGTCTAATTGCCTTCAGAGGTCACCTGATTAGTAAATAAGAGTCCACCTGTGTTTAATTTATTCTCAGTATAACTACAGCTGTTTTGAACGCATCAGAGGTTTGTAAGAGATCATTAGTCATTGAATAGCATCATGAAAACCAAGGAACACATCAGACAGGTCAGGGATAAAGTTGTTGAGAAGTGTAAAGCAGGATTGAGTTATAAAAATATTCCATGCTCTGAACATCTCTCAATCCATCTCTCAATCCATCCTCTGAAAATGGAAAGAGGTGTGGCTCAACTGTAAACCTACCAAGACATGGTTGTCCACCTAAACTGACAGCCCAGACAAGGAAAGCACTAATTAGAGAAGCTGTGAACAGGCCCTTGGTTAGTCTGAAGGAGCTGCAGAGATCTACACCTCCGGTGGGAGGGATCTGTGCACAGGACAACTATTAGTTGTGTACTTACCAAGTTTGGCTTTTATGGAAGAGTGGCAAGAAGAAAGCAAGCCATAAGAAGTCCTGGTTGCAGTTTGCAACAATCCATGTAGAAGACAGCGCAAACATGGAAGAAGTTGCTCTGGTCAGATGAGAATAAAGATGAACATTTTGGCCTAAATGCAAAATGCTATGTATGGTGGAAAACTAACACTGCACCACACCACCCCTATCATGAAACCTCAATCTGTGGGGATGCTTTTCTTCAGCAGGGACACAGAAGGTAGTCAGGGTTGATGGTGGATGGAGCTTAATATTGGGCAACTCTGGAAGAAAACCTGCACAAACCTTCCAGCAGGAAAGCGACCCTAAACATACAGCCAGGGCAACAATGGAATGGTTTAAATCAAAGCATATCTGTGTGTTAGAATGGCCCAGTCAAAGTTCAGACCTACATCTCATTGAGACTAAACTTGAAAATTGCTGTTCAGACCCTGTCCATCCAATCTGACTGAGCTTGAGCAATTTTGCCTAGAAGAATGGGCAAATATTTCAACCTCTACATGTGCAAAGATGGTATAGACAAACCCCAAAAGACTTGCAGCTGTAATTGAGCTGCAAAAAAAGCAAGGCATGTAATAGTTGGCGCGGTCACAAAGGACCCCAGGGTAACTTCTAAGTGACTGAAGGACTCTTTCACATTTGGCTAATGTTAATTTTCATGAGTTCACCATCAGAACACTGAACAACAATAGTGTGCATGGCAGGGTTACAAGGAGGACGCCACTGCTCTCCAAAAAGACCATTGCTGCTGGTGTGCAGTTTGCTAAAGATCAGGTGGACAAGCCAGGAGGTTGTTGGAAGAATGTTTTGTGGATGGATGAGACCAAAATAGAACTTTGCGGTTTAAAAGAAATGTGTTATGTTTGGAGAAAGGAAAACACTGCATTCCAGCATAAGAACTTTATCCCATCTGGGAAACATTGTGAAACATATTGGTGGTAGTATCATGGTTTGGGCCTGTTTTGCTGCATCTGGGCCAGGACGACTTACCATCGTTGATGGAACAATGAATTCTGAATGATATCAGAGAATTCTTAAGGAAAATATCATGACATCTGTCCAAGAACTGAATCTCAAGAGAAGGTGGGTCATGCAGCAAGTTAACCCAAAGCAATTAAGGCGTTCTACCAAAGAATGGTTAAAGAAGAATAAAGTTTTGGGATGGCCAAGTCAAAGTCTTGACCTTAATCCAATGGAAATGTTGTGTAAGGACCTGAAGCGAGACATCCCAGAGTTGAAGCTGTTCTGTATGGAGGAATGCACTATTAGTATATGGTGTTGATGGTGCTTGAAAGTTTGTGAACCCTTTAAAATGTTCTATACACATACAGTACCAGTAATTCTAACTTATTCAGTAGTTTATTTTTCATTATTTTAAAATATTCTGCCTTGTAGATTCATACTAAAGTAATTCAATCTATGCATAAATCAATATAGAATTATTTAGTAAACAAATAATTATTAAACCATTATTAAATTATTATATTGTTTACCCCAGCTCTTCGTAGTATGAAGTCGGCGGGTAGGCGGCTCGAGCTGCTGTTTAAAAAACTGGACTGCAGGTCCACTACCTAGCTTATCTTGAGCACATCTCTAATTATAAAACAGCATTAAATAGTGCTCGTTCCACTTTTTATACTAACATCTTCAGTAATGCTGGGCGAAACCAAAAGCTTTTATTTTCAACTGTGACCAAGCTCTTGTTCCCACCATTAAAAATGGCTGCATCACCTGACTTATGCGAGGCATTCCTAAATTTCTTCGGTGACAAGGTGTCATCGATTTACCAGAATCGATGATCAGAGCTGATCACAGCACAGAGTCTGCCCTTCTGTATGTGGTTAATGATCTCTCCTAGCAGCAGATTCTGGCATGGTTTCTGTTCTGTTTCTCCTGGACCTTACTGCGGCTTTTGACACAGTACACCATGATATTCTGCTGTACCAACTCTCTGAGATTGGTCTCTCTGGGACAGTTCTCTCATGGTTTCGTTCCTACCTGTCTGATCAGGCATTAGGTTCGCACGTCTCTAAAACTGTGTCTGTTATGTGTGGAGTCCCCCAGGGGTCTGTTCTTGGTCCATTACTTTTTATCATTTACATACTGCCCCTTGGCAGCATCTTTCGTAGTTTTAATATGAAATTCCACTGCTATGCTGATGACATTCAAATCTACCTTAGTCTCAAACCATCTGATCGCTTTCCTCCTAATATTCTTTCCAGTTGCATTACCAAACTAAACTCCTGGCTCATGGCAAACTTTCTGTCTCTGAATGCTGGGAAAACAGAATTTATCATCATTGATTCTAAAGCCACTGTCTCAGCTCTCTCTAATACTGTTCTGAAAATTAATGATATTACCATCTCACCTTTAGCTACTGTCCGAAACTGGGGTGTCCTATTCGACCCCCTACTGTGTTTTGAGCCCCACATTAAATCACTGGTTAAATCAGCTTTTTTCCCATCTATGTAACATCTCACATGTCCGTCATCTAATGTCCACCACGGCAGCAGAAACATTGCATTTGTCACATCTCGGTTGGATTACTGTAACTCAATTCTGCATGATCTTCCTATTAAGTCATTACGTCCCCTTCAGATGGTGATGAACTCAGTAGCTCGGGTACTGACTAACACCAAGTAGTATGAGCATATCACCCCGGTTCTGGAGCACCTACACTGGTTGTCGGTCAACATGTGCATTCAGTATAAAATCTTAATTCTAACATTCAAGGCATTGCATGGCCTGGGCCAAGCTTATCTTTCTGACCTACTCAAAATACATCTCCCAGTCCGCAGTTTAAAGTCTGCAGATGCCAACATCTTGGTAGTTCCAAGGTTCAAGCCACACACCATGGGGGATTTGCTCCTTCAGTGTATCTGCCCCCCAAATCTGGAACTCATTTCCACTCTCTTTGCGTTGTGTAGCCCTATTTGAAGAATGTTCTAATCCCTAGGAAATGAAGGTCTGTCATTGAAGGTCAGTCAAATATGAAAAAGTTCAAGAACTTTGAAGGTTTCCAACCAACAAGTGCTCAGCACCTCTGGGGACTCCCTCAGTACTGTTGTTAAACCATTTGAGATGATTATTGGTGTTTGTGCTCATGAAGCTGATTGAGAAAATTTAAGTGTGTGCAAAGCTGGAATCAAAACAAAATGGGCCAACTTTAATAATCTAAAACATATTTTGGTTTGTTAACACTTAAGTTTACTACATGATTACTTATGTCTGAATGATACAATTCATATCTGAATGACAGAAATCTAGTACAAACGATACAGAATTCAGAATCTTGAAGGCATAAAACAACAACTTTCATTTTGTTTACAGACAAGTTGTCTTGTGCAGTGTTTCTATAATATGAGAAATTGTTTATAGCAACAGAAAACATTTGAAACCTAAGCACAGCATACTATTTATATGGATAAAACAGTTGAATTTAATTTAGTCCCTTACTTCTCTTGTCAACAACTCATCCGGCTGTTTGAAGCTCCTCCCCAAAACTTATAATTGCCCTTTAAATTAGCATGTTTATTAATTCAGTACATGGGATTCCCTCATGTTGCCATAAACTGGAATGTGTGATTCAGCCTAGCCATGTGCTAGTGGTCTGTACTTTGGTCTTGAAACTTTGCTCTTCTTTCACCTCTGACCATTGTGGTAGGGTGACAGTCGCCATGTAGTCCTGTGAGCCTCATGTGTGAACTTGTGATTCTGTCATCTATAATTATAACTTGTGCCATTATCTCTGAGTTGCCGTTTGGCATTCCCCAAGCTCTTTTTTTCCTACTTCCTTGGTTTATGTTCTCGTTTCTCGTTGTTTGAGAATCTTCACAGACTCGTTGCTATTGTTGATTTACTGTCATGCCAAAGCCCTCAAACCATTTAGTGATATTAGGCTACTCACTTAATCACTCCCTCACTCAATTTCCATTCACTTAATCCATTTCTGGCTCACGGTGGGCCAGGGCCAAACTTTGACAGGAACCACGCTCAGACTGGGCCTATTTCCGTGCAATGAACTAACTCATGTCTTTGGAATGTGGGAAGAAACTGGAGTATCCAAATGAAAAGCATAGACCCAGGGAGGTCATGCAAACTCCACACAGGCACAGCTGGGTCAGGCTTCAGACCTGGGGTCCTGTACCACTACTCTGTACCACAGTGTGTGGCTTAGTGCTATAGTATTCATCCTCCTTGGTCATGTTATGTTCAAGTAGATAAACTTTTTCACTTGTTGATTTGATAAAACTGTGAAAAAAATATAAAAAAATATATAACAGTTACTGAAATGGTTATAGGGTGTCATGGTGGTCCAGTGATTAGCACTGTCCCATCACAGCTCCAAGATCCCTGCTTCTCCTCCCTGTGTCCATGTGGGTTTTCTTCAGATACTCCAGTTTCCTTCTACGTTCCAAATACTTGTGTTTGGTTAATTGGTGTTACCAAAATGTCCTTGGTCTATGAATGTGAGTGCCCACCATTTATTGTTGCCCTGTCTAGGCAGTTCCTGTCTTGCGCCCTGTGTTGCCGGCTGAGCACCAGTTTTCCTCTGGCTCTGACTAAGATTATGCAGATAAGACAATGAATGAATTAACTCGTTATGATAACCCAACAACAGTATACTTGTTGAGATAATGGGGTAACAATGCATCGCAATGCAAATAGTGTCAAATTTTTTCATAGTAGAGATCATAGGTCACACGTCATATACTGCACATTTTTGAACACCAGATGATGCTATCATACATAATGCATTTAAATTGTGCATATTCATTTAAAATCCTTTCTAATTTCTTTTAATTTAAGGAGACTAAATGTTATTTTTGGTAACGTTGTTATACTAGAAAGGTATGCATTATTTTGTATTGCTATTCTTCAGAACTAAAAAAGAAATGTTATCACTCAGTTATTTAATATATAGTGAAGCTTTCAATAGAGCATTTTGTTTACAATTTTAAACTTCCATTTATTTTAAATGCAGGAGACTAAAACATTTACTCAGACAACTGTGGAAAAACACATGAAAGAAAATTTGTATCATTGTTGAAGTGAAAGAAATTTTAAGAAAATCGGATCGTGAACTCCGTACTTTGAATCAAGAGCAGAGTGTATGTTACACAGCTAATAACTGCACATGCGTGAGCTAGAGGAAGATTGACCATGGTCTCTTTAAATTACCTTAATGCACGGCTGATTTTTTTTTTTTTTGGTCCTCCCTCAATAATGGGCACGGCATGTTGGTGCATGTGTTTAACACAGTTGTCTCACAGCTTGAGATCCATTTCCAACCTCGAACTCTGTCTTTGTGGAATCCTCTCTGTTTTCTTTTGGTTTTGCTCTGGCTTCCTCCCATGTTCCAAACACTTGCATTAGTTTAAAGGTCACTCTCACTCTAACTATATTCAAGACAAACACGAGTTTACAATTAACCCACTAGTCATGGGTCAGTTTAATGTGACATTAAATAAAACTAGAGAGGTGCATTTCCTGCAGAAAATGCAAGTGTGATTGCCACGAGTGTCGGGTCAGGGTGCTCCCCGGTCCATGCATGCAGATTTTCATGTTTCTAGCTCAAAAAATGTCAGAGTTACGGCCGTCGGAAGTTGGCCGTAATGTTAAGTAAATTTTTATCGCGTTTTCACGCGTAGCGCGTGAATACGATGTGCGAATTCTTAGCTGTGTACAAGCAACCATGTCCTGAGAATTCTGCACATTTCAGTGTTTGTCCTGTGTCAATATCGCAAAAACTGCGGGTGAAATTAAGTGTCAGAAAACGGCCAAATAACATTGTGTTCAATGGGTTTCTTTTGGCCGGAAATTGTGGGCATGGTAAAAAGTGACCAGAGTGCCCGATCACACCGTGACTTCAATTGCCGGGTCAGGGTGCCCCACACTCCATGCATGCTGAATTTGATGTTTCTAGCTCAAATATTGTCAGAGTTATGGCCGTCCGAAGTTGGCCGTAATGTTAAGTCAATGGGAAATTTCTCTCACGTTTTTGCGCATAGAATGCAAATGCGACTTGCAATTTCTTATCTGTATACAAGCAACCGTCTCCCAAGAATTCTGCACGTTTCGGTGTTTGTCCCGTGTCGATATCTTGAAGCCTGTGGGCTTAATTACGCATCAAAAAACAGCTGAAGAAGAAGATAGATGACCTTCGGATAACTAATGAACAAACCCTCAATAACAACACCGTATTCTTCAGTGTTAATACACACCTAGGTGAATGTAGCATAAAGCTTATTGGTGAAAATGTGGTGTGTCTAAAACTAAAATCAAACAGAAATAACCACGTGATAACTGGCTGGAGGGATAATTTGTCATTTGATCTGACCAGAAATCTTACTAGATTGCAGTCCTAATGAAAATCATATTTCAGGATTATCTGGAATAACAGATGCTAGCACAAAAATGACAGACTAAATTTTTTGGAGTCCTTACCTGGCAGGATTGACACTGTTTAAGTCACTAAGTGTAAAGTAATAAGTTTAATGCTGTTAATTTCTTTCCACAGATGTTTTTTGTAGAGCTTTGAGTAGACCATAACCTGTTCACGGATCACTGGTATTATGTTACTGAGTGCTCTTAGTGCAGAGAGCTTTTTTATTACTCATTTGTTATCATATTCCACTTGTCAGGAGGGAATCGGGCTGGATGCTATTAATGATGCTTTTCTCCTGGAGGGATCCATCTATCGTCTACTGCGGAGACATTGCAAAGAGCAGCCCTACTACGTCCATCTTTTGGAGCTCTTCACTGAGGTAGAAATCTCCCACATGTCTACATTGACATTAGCTTATTTATGGCTTACATACAGACTTCCTGAATGAAAGACATTGTACTTGTGTTGTAGTCAAACAAGACGTTAAATTAAGGCATTTGTGAAGAAAATACCTCCTAGAATATAATGATTAAGGCATTAATTGCTTAGTTATGCTTTATATTGGATGGTTGTCTTTTCGCTGTAGACCTCGTTCCAGACAGAGCTTGGACAGGCCCTTGATCTCATGACTGCTCCCCCAAACAAAGTCGACTTGGATCGTTTCACTATGGACAGGTGAGAGTGCATAGAAGAGACACTGAAGGCACTAGTGGATGGGATGTGGCATTTTGTTTGCTGACCAGAATAATACAGTGGAACCTTGGGATTCAAACGTCTCTTTACTCAAACGTTTTGGACATCAAACGGTCCGTTTGAAATAGTTTTGCCCCAAAAGTTAGGCAATAATTCAGATTTTGAACATCAGCACCCTAAAAAGAGCACCCAATGGTGTGATCTTCTAACCACCAGGTGGAGACAGTGCACCAATATGGCATGCCACCAGTATGCCATAATAAAACTAAAAACAGAAGAAGAAAAAATAGGGCGCAACCATAAGCATTTTATGTAGGTTACATTTATATTTGTTTATGATTATATTATGTATATGTACATTACTTATCTCTCTTACAACTCTCTTAACTCTCTGAGGATATGAGAAATAGAATTGTTGCTCTCCATAAAGATGGTATAGGCATGTCCCGAGCTGTTGCGTTATATCCTGCAAATGGTGCACGGTCACGGATTGAGCAAGCCAATCTTGCTCTTGGTGCCAGAGAAGGTGAGGAACGAAGGTACCACCCTTCCTTTGAAGAGGGAGGGTGGAGTAGGCACCAGGAGGGCCAAGCTCACTTGAGGGCTTAGTGTGCTAGTGTAGGGACAGTTAGCTGTACTCTGCGCCACCCAGACCCCCTCAACACCCCTGCGGTCCCCGTGTGGTTGGTATTGCTGGTTAGCTGCTGCCATAGGCGGGTCATTGCCTGGGTCCTGTCTCTACACTGCACCCTGCCAGACCTTGCTTGGTCCTTCCATTCGTCACAGTGGTTGGCTGGTTCGGGACATCGGGTCGTAAAAACGGTTTCACGTAGGTGTGGTTGGCCCGGTGGTTGGACCGGTCCGCTGGCAGTAAAACCGGGTCCACTTCACTTTGGACGTGTTCTAGTCATCGCCACGCGCCCGAGCCCTTGGAGGTTAGCCATTTAGGCTTTTTTTGGGGGGGGTGTGCTTTGTTTGTGTTGTTTTGCTTTCGTGTCCTTAGTTGCCTTATTTTACATTCAATAAAGCCTATCCTTATTCAGGAAGCTGTCTGTGTTTGGGTCCTTCTTTTCACCTCGCCACCACATCGTGATAAATACAAGATCTTTGGGAAAAATTAATGCAACTATGGACAGAAATAAATGTTGTGACATTACAGAAGCTTGTGGAAATGCTTCCACAACGAATGAGAGCCATAATCAAAGCTAAAGGTAGTCCAACAAAATATTAGTGTGTGACCTTTTGTTTTGGCCAGACAGTGTATTTACAGCAGTGCTGGAAAGTTTGTGAACCCTTTAGAATTTTCTATATTTCTGCATAAATATAACCTAAAACATCACCAGATTTTCACACAAGGCCTTCAGTTGCTTACAAGTTACCCTTTGTGACCTCACCAGCTTTTACGACTTGCTCTTGAAGTGATCTTTGTTGGTCAACTCCTCCTAAGGAGGGTAACAATGGTCTTGAATTTCCTCCATTTATACACAATCTGTCTGAATGTGGATTGGTGGAGTCCAAACTCTTTAGAGATGGTTTTGTAACCTTTTCCAGCCTGATGAGCATCAACAACTCTTTTACTGAGGTTTTCAGAAATCTGCTTTGTTTGTGCCATGATACACTTCCACAAACATGTTATGAAGAGCAGACTTCTTTAAATTAAACAGGGTGCCCCCTCACATCTGATTATCATCACATTGATTAAAACACCTGACTAATTTCACTTGCAAATCAACTGCTAATCCTAGAAGTTCACATACTTTTACCAATCACTAATATGTAATATTAGATCATTTTCCTAAATAAATAAATGACCAAGTATAATATTTTTGTCTAATTTTTTAAACTAGATTCTCTTTATCTACTTTTAGGGCTTGTGTGAGAATTTTATGATATTTTATGGTATATGTAATCAGAAATATAGAAAATTCTAAAGCGTTCACAAACTTTTAAACAAATAATAGGCTTACAAATCAGTCATTTGGGGATCAGGAACGGACTAGTCCTAATACATTATTTTTATGGAGAAATTTTATTCCGACTTCAAGCAAGTCAGAGAGTGAACAGCCTTGTAGAACCAATTAAGTTTGAGGTTTCACTGTACGTTTTATCTGATGCTACACATTACTGTGTCAGTCAGTAATTATACTGTAATGGTCCTGTCTTATTTATATGTGTTCCAGATATAAAGCCATAGTGAAATACAAGACTGCATTCTACTCTTTTTACCTCCCAGTAGCTGCAGCCATGTACATGGTGAGTCTAAGATTAGTTAGTTTATACATTATGTTTTGAAATAGAATATAACATATGGCGAGAACTCTGAACCTGTTTTTATGTTTATCCACCACAGGCAGGGATCGACAGTGACGTGGAACACAGCAATGCCAAACACATATTGCTTGAAATGGGAGAGTTCTTTCAAATACAGGTGCAAACCCAAATACCAATCTATATAATTCTGTATATACACTCAGTCTTCAAAACCCAAACCACTAACACTATATAATGAATGACGAGCTGAAAATGAAACTTGAGAAGCCAAATTCTGCACTAAGTATCAGTGTATCATGGGTAGAGTAGCAAAGTATTGATAGGCTTAAGTAAATGTCCTTAACCAAATAATTACTTAATAATGAATGAGTGAGAATAACTGATTAAGTATTTTGTGAAAAATGTACCTAAAATAATATCAGTATTTTTAAACAATATAAAGTAAAATGGTATTAATGCCTGCATTACACTATATAAAATCTACTGTTGTAAATGTAAGGCAATCCTGATTTCTAGGTGACCGACCAGTGATATTGTGATTTCTAAGTACCACAACACATTATAAAACCTTCACTACTATTTACAAATCGCTGTGCATCAGTACACACAGAAGCCAACAGATAAGAATGCAATACAAAACAGCTGTTTAGTGCCATGTCAAAGCAAACAGCTGTGTCATGTTCGTGATTTCTCATTTAAAATAAATGTGTAAAACAACTTCCTTCATTTTAATATTTGCATTGTGGTAGAAGCTCATTTTATGTAAAATTTTCAACTTGAACATTTATTAAAATAATTTGATGTTAGGTATAATTCAGTTCAATTCAGCTTTATTGTCATTAAACATATTTGGTAGGAGCATAAACATTGAGACAAAGGCATGAGTGCAATAAGCAAAAAAACAGTAAATGGACAATGCAATAAATAGGTAATGATGAATAGATAATAACCTGTGCATAGAAAAGTGTATACTGAAGTTGTGATGTGACTCTGCTAACTGCTGTGTCTTAGTTAAAGCACTTAAACATGATCAAGTGCTTTACCTAAGACGCAGCAGTTCAGCCAATGAAGCACCTTAATGAGTAAGGATTGAGGCACAGTTGTAAATACTCACGATTTGAGGGCTCTGTCCACATTCAGGATGCCTCAAGTAGGAAACACGTACAGTGGTGCTTGGAAGTTTAGATTTTTCTATATTTTTGCATAAATATGACCAAAATTCATCATTTTTTACACAAGTCCTAAACATAGATACACAGAACCAAACTGAACAAATTAAACAAAAGTATTGCGTAATCAGGAAAATGATCCAATTTTCCATATCTCTAAATGCCAAAAGTAGGGGAACTTTTGCTTTCAGTATCTGTTGGTACGCCCATGTTTTCATAACTGTTGATCAGTCCTGCCAGTAATCTTGAAGAAGTTTTTGCCCATTACTCTGTAGAAAACAGCTTCAGCTCTGTGATGTTGCTGAGATTATATATAGTCTAATGATCATCAGTAACTTTTTTTCTGCAGTCCTCAAGAAATGTTTTTGTTCATTACTTGATACACTTCCACAAATGTGTTTTGCAGAGCAGAGTGACAGATCCCTGTTCTTTAAATACAACGTGCCACTCATACCTGATTGTTAATTCATTGATTCAAAACACCTGACTCTAATTTCACTTGCAAATTAACTGCTAACCCTAGAAGTTCACATACTTGTGCCGCTCACTAATATATAATATTGGATAATTTTCCTTAATAAATAAATGACCAAGTATAATAATGTTGTCTCATTTGTTTAACTAGGCTCTATTTGTCTATTTTTAGGACTTGTGTGAAAATCTGATGATGCTCATATTTATGCAGAAATATAGAAAATTCTAAAGGGTTCACAAACTTTGAAGCATCACTTTAAGAGTACAAGAAAGAGAAAGTACATCATGGTTCACATGGTTCAAGTTGACATCACTAAAAATAATAAGGATTAGGATTTTGAAGATGACAGAATGAAGATTAAAGCAGCAGTTATCATTTGTCAGCCTTTCTATGACTGAGATACTTTGAGCTAATGGAGTTTGGTTATATTTGTAGTTCACTTACTGGTTTCTGTGTTATAGTATGATGATGCTGTACTGTCTTGATTGCTATTGCCAGGATGATTACTTGGACTGCTATGGAGACCCTGCAGTGACTGGAAAAGTCGGCACTGATATTCAGGACAACAAATGCAGCTGGCTGGTGGTGGCTGCACTGAGGGTCATGAGCCCTGAGCAGAGGGCAGAGTTACAGGTGATTAAGAGATGGAAGTAATTTATACTTGGTACATAAGCGAATATTACAACAATAATCCACTTAATCCAATTCAGGGTCACAAGGAACCAGAGTCTAATCAGCAGCACAGGGTGCAAGATAGGAACCAGCCTAAAACAGTCCTGACAGTCCATCATAGGGCACAAACACACACTCACACTGGGGTGCTTTAGAGACACCAAGTGACCTAACATGTCTATAGAACGTGAGGGGTAACCCATGCAGACATAGGGAGAACATGCAAACTCCATGTAGGCACTGCAAGGCGAATGCTCTATCCTCTGTCCCACCGTGCATTTTTTTTAGAAGTAACATCATATTTCGTTTTTCTCTATGATCTCAATGATCTTGTTTCCCTGTGTCATAGTAAGTTATAGTAAGATATCTTAGGGTTAGGGTTAAATATAAATTCTCTGCCAGAAATACTCTGATATATTATTACCTGACCAACTGCAGCAGCAACACCAAATCATAGCTCCGCCCCCACAGGTGGTGACCTTTATTTTGGCCAGGCAGTGTATTTTACAGTGGCATTATCAGTTCAGATTATCAGATAATCTAGTGTTGATTACTGCTGATTAGCCCTCACCTAGTTATGATTCTGAATTGGATTAAGCTGGTAGGAAAGTGGATTATTAATAATGATGCGTGCAATTTATTAGCCATCCACTACTGACACGCCAGATCCCAGTGGTGCCTTCCAGCGGGGCTACTCGGGTACAATTGGCCATTTCTGGGGGAGGTGATGCTGGACAGGGTGTTACTAAGCCCTGAAAATGGACTGGCTGTGCTTCAGCCTATACCCACTGAATTCTGAGATAGACTCTGGCTTGACCAGAATTTATTAGCCTGACCAGGATAACTGGGAAGAAAATGCTACAAACTAAAACTACTACAGCTCTGGTGGTTTGATGGTAAGAATCAATTGCTGGAAACGTCTTGAGATCCTGGCTTGTGCTTATGCTTATGAAACCCTGTGATGGACTGGCACCCTATCCTAGGCGTACCTCTGCCTTCATCCAGTGAATTCCAGATAAGACTCTAGACCTTCTACTGTGACCCTGATAAAGATAGCAGGGGTCAAAACAGGATGCTTTGCTTTCTTCACCTCCAAAGCTACTGAACTGATTCAAGAAGATTCAGCTTGGTTTTCAGTTTGTGTTGTCCTTTTAACCCAACGTCTTTCTTAATGTCCATCTTCTCTCTTAGGCATGTTATGGCCGGAGTGATGCTGAGAGTGTGGAACGAGTGAAGGCACTCTATGACACTCTGGAAATGCCTATCCAATATCACCAGTACGAGGAAGAGAGCTATCTACGACTCCAAAACCTCATTCAGCGTCACGCTCAGAACCTTCCTCATGCCATGTTCCTTAATTTTGCTAAGAAAATATACAAGAGAAACAAATAATTCAGGATTTCATGGACACATCTTGACTGAAGTATTATGCTTTTGTAGTGATGTCAAGCAGACTGTAGTATGTTGAGTACAATACTGAACATGAACATTTTATCAATGTATGTAAATATCTAAAGAGTGGCGATATGGTTATAGTGAATACTTTAGAAATATAATTTTCAAGTATGTATTGAATTTAGGGTTTCATTTCAGCTGATTTAATGTTTTATCCACTTTGGGAGCTGTAATACTTTATTAAATGGTTACTTGTTATTAATTCGAGTTGACAGCTAGATTATTCAGACATTACCATTGTCAAAAATCTTTTTATGCTACCGTAATGTAAATACAAAGGGTATTTTACAAGCAAACTGCGTGCGATATGTAAATGAGATACTCCTGAAAATGCACTAGTGGAACGTTACCACCTACAGCATCCAAAGACTAAAATATTATACATATCACCCCTCCACAGGAAATATTTAATACTGTGGTTCATCAGTTAAATTAAATCAATTAAAGAATATAACAGCACACAATAGAAACATAGATCGCTAGCTGAACACTTCAGAAACACTCAGAACAGGCTGTATCACTTTTTAAATGCATTATAACCTTTTGTAAAAACCTTTAAACCTTTATGTAGTTAAATCCACGATGGCGCTACTAGTCAGAAACAGGAAGCAGCCATATGACCTAAAATTCATATTACGATATTTTCCACCATCAATACAATAATGATATCATGATATACCAATCAATAAATAAAATAAATGAGGTTATTTATTGTTAACATAATACATTCAAAATTAGGCACATTAAACATTAATGTAAAGTCAAAACATAAAAGAAAATTATTTCAATTTGACTTGCTGTCAAAGTCAAATTTATTTGTATAGCGCTTTTTACAATGGAGCATTGTCTCAAAGCAGCTTTGCAACTTGTGTAATTCCCAATTTGAGTAACACTGGCAAGGAAAAACTCCCTAAGCTTAATAGGAAGAAACCTTGGGAGGACCACGACTCAATAAGGGACCCATCCTCCTTGGGCTTAAAGATATAGGTACATCCGGTTCACAGAAATACCTTAAAACATACAAACAAAAACCATCCAGAAAATATAAAGTCCCACAGTTCAGTAGAAAAAGTCATGCTTATATCCTATGTCCCTAGCGGGAAAATTTCAGCGCATGACGTTCTCATCTGATTGAAGGATGAAGAGAGTCACTGTTCTCAGCAGTCTGAGCGTGGAGCATGGTGGGGATGGTGGTTAAGAACTGCTTGGGTGGATATGAGGTAGAAGAGCATTTCAATGCTGAACTAGAATGGACAAACACCACAGCACGAGCTGCACCAGGCACTGGAACATTGGCTCAGAGAGAAAAGAGAAAATGTAGTTAGGTTTTGTAAAAACTACAAAATCTGTTGACAAAAACAAAGATTTTGTACCATTAAGTGCAGCATGAAACTCTGGCAGCAGTAACTATGGCAGCATAGTTACTGCTGCCAGAGTTTCATGCTGCACTAAAATCGTGTTTTTCTGTGTGCTTGCTCGTTGCAGATGTTTATGTGTATTTTTGTTGTGTG
>JAVSBU010329523.1:0-11140 GCA_033118015.1 Loricariichthys derbyi | reverse complement strand
TTATCCATCCTTGTCACTCCCAAAGAGAACCTCAACATCTTTAGCTCTGCCACTTCCAGTTCTTTCTCCTGTCTTTTAGCTCTTCAGCGATTGCATAAATTAAATGGTCAAAAAGCTGTTCATCACACTGATGCTCTGGAGAAACTCACCCAGGCACCCCGTCATCTTAAAAAACCTCCAAAAACTCCAAAAATTTTTAAGAGTTTTCCTTTTTCCCTCGAAGGTGCTGCTCGCGGCGTAACGAATCGTTCAATCAATGATGACAAACTGGATGCGGTTCCTTTATTATTCTTTTATTTATATTATTTGGAGTCATTTTTCAAATATATTTGCCTCTAAAATAGTTCATTACTCCACAGAGAATATACAACACCCAGCACTACAAGCTTTCCTCGCACTTGTGCGCCGGATCTGAAAAATAATATTAATTATAATAAAATAAAATTTCAAAAAGGAAAAGATGAACAGATAACAAACAGACATAAATTCTCTTCTCTCAGATTTGACACATTTGGACCGGTTGATTCTGACTGTGAGTGAGTGAGTGAGTGAGTGAGTGAGTGAGTGAGTGAGTGAGTGAGTGAGTGAGTGAGTGAATGGGTGAGTGAGTGAGGTTTTCTACACTGAACGTCGTCTCCAGTGCGTTTTTAACTCTCCTCGCTGACACGTTGGGGGTTTGGATCCAGTAACCCGAGCAATTAACACCATCTGAAGGTACAGGAATGAACCCTGATGGGTGTTGTGAGAAAGGATGACCTTTTGCATGGTAATTTAAAATGTGTTTCTGCTTCATTTGCATGGCATTTGAATTTAGATGACAAGCCGCAGATATTTGTGCCCCCTTCTGCAAGGCTCTGTAAGTTATAAATCTCATCCGTCTGAAGCGTTACGTTCTACTTTCTGATTGGCACGTTGAGCAAAACGTCGAAGTGATAGATGGCACGAATGCCCACAACAGTCTGAATGCCAAGGTGTATAGAGGATAAAGACCGAGTTTAAATAACTCGAACACAAAAGCGAGGAACAATCGTAAACCTGACGCCTTTGTGCAAACGTTTAGCGTAGCAGCACGGGTGTGCTTTTATGCTCGGAACAAAATGCTCTAATGATTTAAAATGATTCAAAAGCAATACAACACGTTAACTCTATCGGACGTGCAAATGGTGCAAGACAGTGAAAAAAATGGTGTTTCGATTGCACACCTGCTAATCACCCAGGATTGTGAAAGCAGATTGAGATGCAATGGAACCGAAGGTTATTGAGGGGTTAACGAACCCTAGTAAGCTCACCATCATGGGTAAAATGGTTACCTTCTTTTAACCTGGTGATTTTGTAGAAGCTAGATTTATTATTGAAACAAACATCTGGATTATTTAAGGGAGCTTCTACAGGGCTGCATGACACCTACACACTCTCCATCACTTGTTTTGGCTTGGTCCTAAGTTTCTCTATTTTAAAATTTAAGGAGTTTACCTTTCCACTGTTGCCCTAAGCTCTGACTGTTTCAGATTTAGAGGTGGTCTTGGTTGTGTTTCAAATGCATTCAGTGCACACTTGCAGGTCGCTCTTACTCCATGTAAAAGTTCTCTCTCTAAGCACCTTCACTCTTGGTTCCATATTGGGTTGCTAGCTCAAAAATGGCCCGTTAAGTTAAACTGTGCAATATATCGGACCCCCTTGTTTCTCAGATTCACTGGTGTGTTAGTGTATGTTATGCTGGTACGAGTGGATTGCCCCCATATGACAGAATCAAACCCTCTGGGTCTACTCAAGATCCATCAGCAGATCTGCTCATATGAGGTGATCCCAGTCAGTGGTTGCCCCCATGTTACAGCTGGCTTTAATACATTCTTTCCTGTAGCCCCCTTGTCCGTGTGTTGTAATCCTGCCCTGATAAATCTCACCCCCGAGCCATTTAAAGGTCAGCACTGATTTGCCGGGTTTATGCTCGTGTCCTCATTGCCATTCATTTCTGCAGCCGAACCCCATTCTGAGAGCTCATCTAACGACCGTTTAGGCTAAACGAGAGTGCATTCATCTGAGCCCTATTTACCCATTACTCCATTTACCTCAAAGTGCTGAAATTGACCTTCTGTAACAATGAGGCATGTTATAGCGATGGAAGAATAAACAGGGCAATACACAGGCCTTGGAGATTTTCTAGCCCCTGTACTTTCCTACCGTCCTTACCCACAGCTCTACAAACACGAGTCACGCTCATACCCATGACGTTATTCTAATGTAGCCTCCGTTATACAGTCGTGCGTAAAAGTCTTGGCACCTCAAAGTCACATTCCAAGCTTCGCTGAATCTCTTACAGGAAAATGCTTTAGTGTGACACAATTCTGCACGCTTTAAAGCATATTTCTAAATATCCCTTACATTTTCTACTTGCAATAAGCGATAAGCAGAATCGGAATGATAATCAGAATCAGTAAAATGCAAACGATACCCACACCTAACAGAATATGAACATTAGAATAAACTTCATTCCACAACTGAAACCAGCAGCATGAAAACACACTCAGCAAACCTCAGAGGAATCATTTTGCAAAAAAACAATCACTCTACTTATGGCATCAAAAGAAACAGAAGGCAAGATATAACAAATATTGGTAATGATTACCTAACGAAGACAAAACAAATCGAGGTGATGCTGAGTCCTTTATGAACACTTTAGTCCTAAGATATAACAATACCATTTTAGGGCCACTGAAAAAAATTTTTTTCTTTGGTTGGATTTTGAGAATAAACTCATTTTTCGTGAATAAAGTCATAGTATTTTGAGAATAAAGTCATGATTTCAAGAATTAAATTGTAGTAGTTCAAGAAAAAAGATGTAGTATTTAGAGAATAAATTCATAATATTCCAAAAATAAAATCATAATATTTAAAAAAGTAAAGTCGTAGGATTGTGAGAATGAAGTCACACTAATTATAGAATTAAATTGCAGTATTTCAAGAATCAACATTCGTGGGGGCCCCGTGTTGCAAAGGATCAGTGAATGAATGGATGAATATTTTAAGAATAAAGATGTCATATTTAGAGAATATAATTGTAGTATTTTAAAAATAACATTGTAATAAAGTCATACTTCATCAGTTAAGGCATAGTATTTATAAAGTCATAGTATTTTAAAAATAAGTTGTAAGATTTCAATAATAAAGTGATAAAGTATTTATGGAATAAATTCATAGTATTTAGAGAATTAAATTGTAGTCTTTCAAGAATAAATGTATAGTATTTTGAAAATCAAATCGTAATATTTTGAGAATAAAAATGTAAATATTTTGAGAATAAAACAATAGTATTTTAAGAATAAAAATGTAATATTAAGAATGAATTCGCAATATTTTGAGAATAAAATTTAAATATTTTGAGAAGAAAGTCATAGTATTTTAAAAATAAAATTGTAATAATTTGAGAATAAAATCATAATAATTTGAGAATAAAATTTAAATATTTTGAGAATAGTCATAGTATTTTAAGAATAAAATTGTAATATTTCAAAAATAAAATAATTATTTGAGAATAAAATTTTAGTATTTTGAAAATAACGTCAGTATTTCAAGAATAAAATCGCAATATTTTGAGAATAAGATTTTAATATTTAGAGGAAAAAATTTTAATATTTTGAGGATAAAATTTAAATATTTTGAGGATGAAAATTTAAATATTTTGAGAATAAAGTTGCAGTATTTCGTGAATAAAATCCTAATACATTGGGAATAAAGTTGCAGTATTTTGAGAATAATCAAAATTATGATGTTTAATAAAGTTTATCAAGCATTTATTATGTGGATAAGAGAATGAATGAATGAATGAATGAATGAATGAATATAATAAAGTAATACTTTATATGTTTCTACTTAGTCATTGGTTTATGAATAAAGAAATACTAAATCTAAATACTAAAGATATCAGAATCTCGACTTTATTTTCAAAATATTATGCCATTATTCTCACAATACAACAACTTTATTCTTGAAATCCAACCAATTTTTTTTTTTTTTGGGGGGGGGGTCCTAAAATGCCATCATAAAGGTCCGCATTTTCAAATTATGGTTATCCCCAAAATCCCCAAAAATACAGAGATATACTTTTTGTCCATATCACTCACCTTTACTGCAAAGTCACCTAGTTAGTAGGTGAAACTGATAATAATGTGTTTATAATTTGTCCATATGCAGGTGTCACGTAGCCCTTTATCTCAACTTCAAATGTCTCATTATCTTAATTTTTAACGTATAAAGTAAGTAGTGCCAGAATACGTTATTTATATTTCTATATGTATAGAATGATTTAATGTATTACTTCTTAAAGCCGTTACACACTGACGTCATTTTTTTTTCACCTCTAAATTATAAATACTGGACTGAATTTTGCAGCCTGGTTCAGTTTTTCTTTTTTTCGAAAAGTATCCTTTTGCTGCTCACTGAAAAAAAAATAATGGGGTACGTCCTGTTTTGGAAAATAGTGAGCACAGAGTCTCGCCGTCTTATACAAAGAGCTGAAACTTTTTTTTTTTTTTTTTTTGAGTGAATACCACTATTTGATTTAGGCGGTCTCCCAAATCAAGTTGAATCTTTTACACTAATATAATTTATTTTAAATTATCAACAGTAGTACTATTGCAAATGACAGAGGAATGAGAATATGAAAAAACTGTTTTTACTCAGAGTATAAAAAGTATAAAGGATGACAGACTGAAAATATGGGAGCTGCTTCATGAGGTTCAGAAGCCATGCAGGTCATGAGCCAAAGATTTCAAAAATTGAACAGAAGGTGAGTAAAATCACGTTTGGTATAGAAGATCCTGTCAGTTACTGTAATCCGAATAAATCTGTGTGTAACGGCTTTTAACCACTGGGATGGCGTAAATTAATTTGCCCTACTAACACACTAAAAACAGCAATCCATATTTGTAGAACAACGATAAAACAATGCTAATGTGCCACAAAAAGAGCGATGAAATGATCTACATGTAAGATATTCTCTAGATTTTCTAACTATTTGTTTTTTAGCATCAAACCCTTGTCTTTTGGAAGCATTTCCATTCCTTGGATAAATGGTGGATTATGTGCTATAGGGACGGCAAAAGCAGAGTTAAAGTTAATGCTAATGCTAACACAGCTTTAACAGGACTTTACCAGGCCTAAAGGCTATGTGATGGACCGGACCGAACCGGACCGGACCTGCTACCTACTTATGAAACACTGATCTCTGGAATGTAGCAGACATTTGCTAATATTGCATCCTAGGATAAATATGAGTCGATTAAGTATGAGTGCGAGCGATCATTACAAAGCAGCGGGTGAAAAACGTCCACTCGGAGCGGCCTGGCCACAGATGGGAAGGGGATGGGGGGGTGACGTGAACGTGGACGATTATGCCGCGTCAAAAAACAAACCGATAAATGATTGTATCTTAGCATATTATCTTAAACGTGAACGGTTCACCCATGGAGGCACGAGCGGCAACTTCCGGCTTTCTGAGTGAACCGACTGCGATGTTTGTGCTCCTTCAAATCCAGAACAGTCAGCATTCGGGAGACGCACTCCTCGGCTCCCAAACCGGTGGGAAATGGATCACAGTAGAAGCTGGAGGCGAGCGGATCTTCCTAAACATGTGCTGAACGTCCCATTATTATGATGTATTGCTTATGAAATGTCATTCTTAGTGATTGTTTTGTCAAGAAGTCCTGGGAATCCTCGAGACTTTGCAGGAGTTTTCCCTAGCATGCAGACCCACCTCGGCCATGGACATCCACGTTGGGGGTCCTTCTAGATCATGTCAGATGGAAAGATATTAGTCCTCATGCTTATGTTTAACTTAGAGATATGATGGGCTGCCATTGCCTCGGTTCACAGACCCCTAAGGTCGTAGGAGAAGCCTCGAAAGTCCAACCGCCGAAGATACATCCAAAGCAAGGCAGGAAAACTTTATACGGTAGTTCTATATAATAAAGGACAAGGCATACTGCAAGTTCTTAAAACAGACAAAATACCAGACAGAAGAACAAAAAAATTTTTAAAAAGCATATAAATTTGTGCTTCTTTAGTTTGATTATAGTCTCGAGAAGATGCAGCTGTCGGTTCTCCATCGATACCAAGGTGATACGTCACATAGAGGTTAATGTACAGGTTCTGCTTCTACTCGTTCCAAGTTTAGAGTTTCATTTCGCTCTCGCCTTCAACATGGGTACTGCAGGATGCAGGTGCGAGGGAAAGGCTCTCAAGGCCCCACGTTTGCCCTCTGCTTTCACTCGAAGAACCGCCATCATCTTTGGTTGCACAATCGACACCTTGCTGTGTCGATGAGGTTGAGGAGGGACAAAAAGGGATGAGGAACAAACTTTAAGGGATGGTAATTAAAAACTGATCAGGTATGAAGCCAAACTGCTGGACAAAGAAGCTTCAGGAGGGGCTGGGGCTAAAGCGACTGGGAGTGTCAACGAATAAGCAAAGGAAACAAACAGAAGATGGCAGGAGGAGGGAGGGAACACATCCGGGCAGTGCTGGTCGATGCCACAGGGGGTGGCGGGTGCAAAGGTATGAGATGGTGCATCATCCATCATCTGGAGAAGAGCAGGGTGCAGAGGCACAAGAAGCTAACAAGCAGTGTGGTCAGGGGGACCAGAGGAAGGGTCGGGGCTGATCCTGAAAGCACGTCTGCAAACAGAGAAGAAACAAGAGACATTTCTTAGCAGGGATGTCCATGATGCCATGTTTAGAAATGAGTACTGACTTATAACTGACACCTTCACATATCATCTAAAAACAAGCTACGGGGGGTTAGGGGTCTTGCTCAAGGGCCCAGAGGCTCATTCTGGTTAACAGTGCAGAACCTTGTAGCTAGAGTTAGGGTTAGGCTACCTAATTCACAGCCATGAAAATCAGGACAAAAAGCCTTTTTCCATAGACACTTTGCCGTCAAATAAAAAATTGAAACGGGAGGTTTGTACTAAGTGATCTGACATTTTCCATACACGTACCATTTAAACACCTTACGTCCATTGGTTAACTGGCACTATGAGGTTTTATGCCGAATTCAGTGCCCCTTATTGTATTTATATCGACTGGAAAAACTTGCATCTGGGGGCAGGGGTGCCAAATTCAGCACAACAGCGGATTAGCTCCTTCTTCTCGCAAACGGGGATGCACCCGGTGGCAGGGGCGCCGAATCATTAAACTAAAGATTAAAGGTTAGGGTTAAGGTTGTGCTGGAAAATTACACTTTCAAAGAAACCTTTATGCAATTTTTCGTGATATTTCACAACACCTAACCACCACAGGGGTGTAAATTTGCACATTTTAAGTGCACATGCTACCTGTTTTACTCACGTTGCACACAAATATCACAAATTCACAAACAGACATTATGCACTAAACACATAAAAAGTCTCTTTATACTTAAAAGATCGATATTGCTTCTATAAAAATATTTTAGTGCAGGCAGTTAATCAATACATTTCCTAGCAGCTATTCTTCTTCTCCTCATTCAGAGACTGATACACTGCTTCTGTCATTTCTCAAGGACTTTTGAAAAAAGCGGCAATGGGAAGCGTACAGTCTCGTACAAAAGCTTAGGCTCAGAACCTGTGCAGCTTTTCAAATACAATTCATATTTGCATCTGCAAGAAGCCTGGATACGAACATTACATTAAGAATTTATACTTAATTAATATTTGCATTCTCCTTGGTGAATATTTTATCCATAAAATGAAATTTGTAAAGAGAAGCCCAGACGTTTACAATAAAAAAAAAAAAACTGCTAAACTAATAAACTTATGAACATTACAAATAATGGCATATCTGCCTTTTAATTTCTTTTGTTTAATTAAACTATGGTTGAGCTGATTCCCTGTTTTTATGTTGCTATTGATTCCTTTGGTAATAAAATATTTTTTTAAAAGCAAAATAATTAAATGGGAAGGACTGATGTGCTAGTGACCCCTAATTGAAAGATGTTTGGATTTATTTACTCTTTTCAAAATTGTACGGGGGGGTTATTAGAATGGGAACATACTATCAAAATGCACATTGGGTTGTTTAGCTTCAAGGTTTCCTCATAATACTTCATTTATTTATTAATTGCCTGTGTGGCAAGGTTGAGTCAATTAACACATGATATTAATGATACCTTCCCCTAATTTATGATTTTGGTAGAAGACAATAAAGCTCTAAACCATCTCAGCTATGTTTTTGGTGTCAGTTCATCCACTGCTGGGCTACGGGGTCTGACTGGGGCAAAGAAGGGGGGGTGAAGATATCATCGTTGTGCCAGGCATGAGCTCATCTAACTGGTTTCCAAGATGCCTCTCCCCATTTGGGGTTGTTTGGGTTGAGAAGAGCTGCTTATGCTGGATATAGCAGATGAAAAAGCTGTGACTGACTGATTATTCAACAAAAGAGGTCCAGGTGCATCCAGAGATCTAGCCGAGTCCCAGTGGTGCCTTCAAGGATGCCAGTAATTCCTGGCTGTTTTTTTTTTTTTTTTTAATCCTCATTGGATTTCAAATATAAAATTTATCACAGTCTATGATGGATCACTGTCAAAACAAGTAAGTCTCGAGTATCGTCCCCTGTACCCACCTGTCTCGGGCAGCTTCTCCTGTTTGCACTTCCCTTTGCTGATGGAGACGTCGTCAATGGCAATGTCGCCCTCAAAGCCATCGCCACGGATGCCCTCAAACACCACCTGGGATTGATAAAGGATCAAGGATGGCACTGAGGTCATTAGAAATGCCTGAAGCATGCATGGAAACTATAACAGCTCTTCGACTTTAAATAACAAAACCCCCAGTCACTGAGGGGTCTTTTAAGGACTGCATCTTTTCTCCTCTATCTGGGGTTTTAGAAAGAACACTTTTTCCCAGAAATATAGGAAACGAAAGGAGGGGAGAGAAAGAAGGAGGGAGGGAGTGTGTTTATGACATATTTGTATTCACAAGAGTGAGGGAAGTGTCAGGCTCTTTTAGACTTTTTGTTGTTAAGAGCCCTTCATGCCAGACACGGAAAGAGACAAGTGCAAGGTTGGACCTCTTGACCGCCTCAACATTTTCTGACTTCTGATCACACCCCAACACACACACACACACACAAACACACACAGAAAACTCCTGACCCTTAACTTTAATCCCCATCCAGGTCTCTTTGAACAAGACGCTGTTTTGAATAAATAAACGAGAAGATGCCCGGGTGAGGGAAAGGAAATGAGACGGGAGTGGTTGAACCAAGCCTGCAAATAGACTGCAAGATGGGCTAATTTGATTTCCTTTGCCTATTAGTGCTAAGCTAAACCTAACGCTCTCACTCTTCTAATTGGCTACAGGACCAAGGCAGAGGATGAATACGTGGGCAAAATATCAAAGGCTGCCATGCCGTATTTCTCCTTCCAATTACAAGTAAGCTGAGCAGTTGAAGGTTAAGGGACTTATTCAGCGCTGGCATGGCTGGGATTTGAAATGACAATCTTTGTATTAGCAGTGCAACGTACACCACACACTGGCATATTAATGTCAGATTTTTTGACAGCTCATTAAATATGTTGTGTTTGAAGGGTACATGGGCACTTTTTGGGTTACAGGCTGATATAGCTCCTTCTACCTCAGGTCAATACCCTACCGCCATCCCTCTACAAAGGAATGACATTACCTGCTGACACTACTCTCTCTCACCTGGATGGAACCAGAGCGGTGATACCTCGTCTCCATTATGCTGGAGGATATCAGACACTTGGGGCACCAACCGGTACACACCACGAAGAATCGCACTCTTCACACGGCGCATTGCAGAAAAAACCCAAAAAACCTGACGATGGTGCAGCAACTAACAGCACTCCAGCAAAATCATATATAGGGCTGGAAACAGGTGTTGCTGATTAACCCACAACAACCCCGATCCGCAGCGAGTCACCATAGCCAACAGGTGCTGAAAGCCCAGCTGGTCCGCTTCCAACCCTCCACGCCATCGCAAATCCCCGTAGTGTTGAAGCGTGGAGTGGCATGAAATATCTCGGGTTCATGCTGCCTGCCATGAAATGAAAGTCAAAGGAACACAGCACTTTTTTTTTCATTTCTTTTTTTTTTTTTTTTTGCATATTCATTACTGTCCTAACTTTTTATATGTAAAGAACCTTGCTCAAGGCCATAACACCAAGCTTGGATAAGTTGTCTAAAGCCTTAACCACTGAGCCACCAGTAGCTCACAATGCACCACAAATCTAATAAATATCCCCCAGTGTTTTACCTGTCACTCAATGAATGTGTATATTTTTTGGTCCCTGGCTATAGAGTGCATTAGCGGCTTTGACCTCATTATACAAACGCACCTCATTCACTGTGCAGAATTCAAGACTAATGCAAAAAAGGCCATTATTCTTGCCACTCGAGTGCCCTTCATTTATGGTAGTGAATGCTATACCCTTTAATGGGGATCTCTCGCTCGCCGGCTTGTTTGCGCGTACGTACGCTTGTGCGGAGAGACACTGTAATTAGTGCCCGTGGCTGTTGAAGGTTATGTGAGAGTTGTTGCAAAGCTGATGAAAATGAAAATCCCTCATATTTTCCAATCATGACAGGAAGTGAGAGCTGGAGCGCAAAGAAAAGAGAAAAAGAGAAAATGTACGTTCTTGCAAAAAGGTGAGAAAGAGGTTAATGGATGAAAGCTTATAAATGGGAAGCTCAGCGGCCTGGATACACAAAGAGGATAAAGAAGATGGGAAGATCCAGAGACAGGAGGTGGCATGGACGCGGATCAGCGAGCGCTTTCCTTTTTTCATGCTGTCTTTCATAAAATCATAATTAAGCCGGGCTAATTAGCGAGCGTCCCTCGCTCCCTGTACGCCTCTGTTGTCAAGATCAGTTTCTGTTTTGTCATCAAGTTTATAGTTTGAGTGAGCTGAAGAGCTAACTTTGATGCCACTGGCAGTAAAGCAGAGGAATTGTGGGTAAAGTGAGATCTTGGTATATTTCTTCTTCTTTCAGCTTTTCCCATTTCAGGTGTGACCACAGTGAGTCGTCCTCCTCCATCTCATTCTGTCCTCAGCATCCTCTGTCCTCACACTAACTACTTCCATGTCCTCTCTAACTGCATCCATATATCTCCTCTTTGGCCTTCCTCTTCATCTTTTTCCTGG
>JAVSBU010329305.1:0-11141 GCA_033118015.1 Loricariichthys derbyi | reverse complement strand
CACACACACACACACACACACACACACACACACACACACACACACACACACACACACACACACACACACGTATGCACTCTGTGTCACAAATCACCTCGGTGAAGCAGCACATGGAGAGAGAAGCAGAAACAGCAGATCCAAGGAACAAAGCCACAGTCTGAATAAAACATTTTAGTACTTTTGGATCCAAGTCTGAAATTCTCGTGCAAATGTTTTGTGACTGTGACCCAGGGCTTGGCCTCTGACATCAGTTCCATAATCTAGTATCTCAGAAAATGAAGCCTGTTGTAGCAGCAAAGGAACAAACTCCAAACCAATCCCCATTTTGTTTTTGATGCATGTCCACAAGCCTTTGGTTAAACAATGTGTTTATAATAACATATTAATCAGCTCCATAATCAGTAGATACATTCCTGAATAATAATAATAATACCAATCAGAATAATCATCTGACTAAATGTTATAACTTTTAGATTTAAATATCCTGAAGCCAGGAGTCTTTATAGTGGAGGTCGGTATGTTTGTGCATGTGACAACAATCTCATGAGCTGTAAACAAATTTGGAAAGTTCTGTAAGAAAGAAGGAAGATGCCATGTCATGCCTGAAAAAGACTGCATGTAGTAAAAGGTTTCTTTATCAGATGTGCATGATCCAATACATTTTCAATACATTTTGAAATTAAATCCAAACACAGCAGAAAATATCTACTGTGAAACTTCAGGATGGGAAGCTGAACGTTTTCAAGTGGCCAAGTCTGAGGCCTGACCTATGTCTGCTAGAAAATCCATGAATGGAGCTGAAGAGACCAGAAATCTGATGAAACTCTGAAAATTCTGCAAGGAAGAATGAAGATATTCAGCAATGGAGGAAAGGTAGAGGCAAATTTAAACGCCCTGATGCTGCAGTTAAAGCTAAAGGTGGCGCTATGAAGGATTAAACTGCTGATCACTTTAACAGCTGTAATCTAAACCTCTGGTTCATCAGCTCTAAACGGTAAGAAGAATACAAAGCACTTCTGTAAGTCACAGTGTCTGTTAAATGTAAATGTAGAACTCCTGGGTTCCCATTCTCTAAATTCCTGAATAATTCCCTTATTCTGCCGTAGAGTTGAACGAAGCTTAATAGATGTCGATCTATAAGAAGCACTTCACTATAATAGCATATGAGATGAGGCATCCCGATACAAAGCGATGCTCCTGCTCGTCCCATGACTTTAATCAAACGACAGTAAGGTGAAATGCAAATCTGCAACAACAAAGACCTTCTGTGCAGCTGGGAAAAGGGAAGTAGCAGGGGAATTTCCCCCATAATCCAATCTGTTTTATATAGGGAGGCGTCTCCACACAATAAGTAGTGATGCTGGGTCCCTATGAATTTTACAAGAACCAATCTGGAACATAATGGTGGGGTTTGTTCTTTAGAAGAGAAATTAGAAAGGCCAAAGTCAAATAAGTGAAATAGTGCCTCAAATTATCAAATCCATTCTTGTGGATTTCTATAGGAAAAGTTTTATGAGGGAAAAAAAGTTAGCCATAGTAGAGAAAACCTGGTTGCCAGATGTTTCTAAAGGCTGAATGACATCAGTTTAGATAAAGACTAAATGAATGGAAAGAGAATGAAAACAATAAAGGAAAACACATAGGCCTGTAACTGTCCCAGCAGGGGGCGCTGTGCTGCGACGTTTGACTTGTACCATGGCTCTGTCCATTTGGACCAGACAGCATTCTTTGGGGGCCAAGGCCCGTGACCAGAGCGAGGGGAAATCTCTGCTGCTTATTATTGTCCCTTATTAAAGTGGCTTAGGGTTTTACTCCTGAACATTTCTCCCAGGTCCACTACGAGAACAGACTGCTTACTTACCATCTCACAAATCCCAGAGTTTAACCTGCAGTTACTGGAACCAGATAATCAGGGATCAGGATTAAAATCTGAAAGCGAGGCGTCTGTGATTCAGCATCTGCTTCTCTACTGATTTTATTTAATGTGCAGTATATTAACGTTGGTTCGTATTTTCACTTTTACAGCACTTCGCTCCTCTCTACTCTCTTTAAATTAATTAATTAAAGTTAAGTTTTATAGGAACTTTGCTTCCCTTTTGATTAGAACAAACAATTGCTAGGAAAATTTAATAAAAAAAAACGGAAATTTCTTCACATTTCCTCACAATTCAGTTTTTTGTGAGGTTTCAGAGCATTATCACATTTATGTTTAATTACTTTCATTTATCCAGTTTTGCTCAAATTTCAGAATGTTGTTCATACAGGGTTCAATTACTAACTACTCTGGATCAAGTTTTCCAGTTCAAGCAACAAGCGACAGCGCAGTATTTAGAAAAGTATAAAATATAAATCATGTAATAAATAATGGTATTATATATAACAAGTAAATATAAATCATTAAAATTAGTAGTCAATAATTATTAATGCATACACTCACCGTATGCATTAATTGGATCTGTATGGACATGATGGCACCACGTGGTCGCTGCAGATTTATCAGCTGCACCTGTTTAAACACAGATATCATGTAAATGATGCTTAACTGGAGACAAAGTGTGCCAAGAAAATCACCTCATTACCTCCAGCAGCCTCAACTGTTGAAATAAGGCAGGATGGATCCAGGCTTTCATGTCGTTTAGGCCAAATTTTGACCCAACCATCCAAATATTGCAGCATAAATCAAAACAAGGCAACATTTTCCATTCACACGTTCTTCTATGTTCCAGTCAGATTGGGTTCTTCTATGTACCAATAATTCCCAGAGCTGATCCCATGAGCACTAGGTGCAAGGCAGAAATAATCAGTTGGAAAACATGCCAAACTATATCACCTTAGACCTGCTGTAAACAGACCCTGCTCTCATAGGTTTTGGGGCCTTGACTCTCAGACCTAGATAGTGTGGACCCTCGATATATCCCTTCTGATTGATTTTGTTGGTCTGATGCCTTAGTGGACGTTCTCTTAAATAAGGCACAGATTTTAGCAGCTAAATGTTATTTGCACCTTTTTTTTTCTGCGGCTCTTGCAGATGCTTCTGAAATTTTCCTGGCTCATTCTATAGACACAAAAGCATGAATCTTTGGAAAGGAAAGTCTGAGAGCCAAAAAATGTGAGGATGCATTGTGAGCATGTGGAAGCTTTGTGAATAAACACGACTGATCGTACAGATAAAATTAAAGACATGCTTTATAACTAAATAAAGCAGCTCCGTGTTTGTGCGTCTCCTTTTCGGTGGGTCATGTAGGAGGGCAGTGGTGGCACACAGCTGCTCTCAACAATTTCCTCAGTGAGTAAATCCACACACCCCTCACTTCCTAAAATTCCACCCAGGAACAGGAAAAGGCCTTTCCCTTTTTTATCCAGCTCATAAACAAAGCAGCACTCGAGGAAAGATGGCGAACCAAAGCTGAGCTGACCTGAGGAACTGGAGCTCCTAATAACTGCTCAGCTCTACAGAAGAAGACATGACTCTGACACAAACCCTTCAGTCCAACATAACCTGGGGTGAATCTTCTTTAGACCAGTCAGTTTCAGCTAAAAGTGCTTTCATTCAGCTTCTCGTTCATCTCTAAAGATGTAGGACTGCATTTCACTAGTTTGTAAACCATCGAACACCACAATAAACACAAACTCTAACTCACCAAACACCATTCATTCATCTTCACTAAACTCCTGAAGCTGCTAAAGAGCAGGGCAAATCTGAGAAAGTCCATCAAATGGAATTAAACAAACACCCAGTGCCAGTTTGGAGGTGTTCAGTCCAATTACTGGAAACTGGAGACTCCACAGGAAACCAGTCCAGATACAGGAAAAAGATCAGAGGAGTTTAACAAACCAAGGACCATGGAGCTATTTGAAAACAACACTACTGTTAAAATATGAGCACCTACATCACACAGAGAATAAAGAGAATAAAATCCTGTTCTTCAGATACATGAAGATCTCTAGATCCCTAGAAGAAGGTTTGCTCTTTCCTCAGCATGCTGGTGTTCAAACAGAACCAGTTTCCCAGGCATAATAACCAACTTTCTTACAGTAGAAATGTGGAACAGTTCCAGAACCATTACAAGACCCACGTGGAAAAGCAATGTACGTGAAATTTAGAGTCAGACCTTTGGTTTCAAAGTTTGAAATGAAGTAAGACACTGATGATAGACGATATTTAGTCTGTTCTTCTGGGTGAAATGGTAAGAAAGGAAGAAAAAATAAAAAGTAATAGAACAGAAACAAAGAGAAGAGATTAGAAGAAAAGAGATGAAAACAGAAGTGACCTGTTGTGAGCTAATATGAGTAAACAGGAGGAAATATTTGGCAGCTCTTAGTATAATGTTATGGTGTTATGATCATTATGAGATTTTTTAAATATAGTCTAAACCAATTAGTGGCACCATAACACTGTCATTTTAATGCATAATAATAATAATAATAATAATAATAATAATAATAATAATAATAATAATAATAATAATATGGGATGTGATTGGATCATAACTGTAGTACTTAAGGAGTTTTACTCTCCAAATTAATCAAACTAATAGATCCTCTAAATCAATAGAGTCTGCATTTCTATAGTTAACGTGAGATACACAATGATGTGAGATTTGGGAAATTTTTATGGCCTTTTATCAACTTTCAAACAAAAACCAAGTCACAAATCAAAGCAAAAAACATTGTTTATCAGGCACGTTCTGTGTTTTAAATGTCTCGGCTTAGGCTAAAAAAATTAGGGTTATTCCTTTAATTGTTTATCAATTTACCAAATATTTGGTAATCACTGGTTTCTAAATATAATTGATTATTATATTTCTGTTCTGATTAATGCTGCCCTGTTAGATTTTTATTATGATAATATAATATCATAATATTCTTCATGTGATGTTCTGCTCTGCTAATATCAATAAATCCACCCTTTTTTATCCTCTCATCTTCTGAAGAAGCTTAATCTCAGCTTCAGATCGAAAATCATAAGCCTCGTGATGAGGAAAAGTTTTAAAGTATTAAAGAGAAAAATGAGGAGACCCAAGACTAAACAGGAACCACAATCAAAAATATTTGTAAACACATGAAGGACTGGAGTTTGAGCTGGATTTGGGCAGAGAGCTGAAGCAGGACTGTTGTGGTGAGTGAGTATTGGGTTGTTTGGGGGTGGGACGGGTAAGAGCTGGGCGTTTGTCAGAGGCCCAATGAAGGTTTTTTGGAGAAGTGAGAGGACAGTGACAGCACTGTAAACGTTTTCTCCTGCGCTCAGTCTCCACCCCTGCTGGATTAGGTTGCTCCTCCACCCTGTGTGTTTGTGCAGGAGGTGGAGTGTGTCTGCTTTCCCGCCCTGATCTTCTACTACTACTGCTCAACTACTTCCAAACTCAGCTCCTGCTCGGCCGTCTGAAGGGCTCACACGCTGGTTTGTGGACCGTTCCTGCTGTGGTGAGTGTGTGAGGGGTTTCTCGTTTATGCTTCTTTACTGCTGCAGATGTTAGAATTTGGGAGGATTTGATCTGAGAGGGTGTGTGTTATTACTTATGGAGTAAATCCTACTCTAGTTGAGTCTTTGATGTGGGAAATGGTGTAGGATAAGCTTTAACTGGTGCTGCTGATTAAACTCTCTGAACTGAGAGAGAGGTGTGTGTGTGTGTGTGTGTGTGTGTGTGTTTGAGCTTCATGTGTCTGACTGGTATGCACACAACTTTTAAAAATAGGACAGAAAGTGAGAGGCAGTGTGTTGAGAGCCTTTATATCCAGAGTGTCGCCCCCTGGTGTCGGTGTTTTGCTGCTTGGACGGGAATCACATAATAAAAAACCAAGTGTTCAGTCAAAGCAAAGGCACTTTTCACATTTTTCATCAATTAACATTTTACAATTTACATGTCTGGAATTTATGTATCTCACAAACACGCCACTGTCAGTGTGCCTGTGTGTGTGTGTGTGTGTAATTGGGCGTGAGAGCCTTCAGCACATTCCAGTCTGGTATATCCCAGGCTGTTTTTGGGAGGGGGTGCGTCTGCCTGTGTTTTCATGGGGCCTACATGCTGGGGATGGATTTCCGGACTGCAACACAAACACAGTCACTGCCACAGTCACCACTGTTACCCCCCTGTTATTCCCCCATTATCCTCCCTTTATTCCATCCCATTACCCACCCCAGTTACCCCACCCTGTTATTCCCCCATTATCCCCAATTACCCCTGTTCCCCCACCCATTGTCCCCTGTTATTCCCCCATTATCCCACACCCAGGTGCATGCTGATGCTCCCCAATCTACCCCTGCCTGATTTATGAAGACTAAGACCACATTTATTTTTCTTTATCTCTCGAGTGTGTTTAAAACTCCATGACCAGTTCTGATGGGGCTTGAACACTGCAGGTTGGACTGGTTTTACTCCACTCCTTCATTTTGAGCAGACCAGTTCATCTCAGCTGTGCAAACTGGGCAGTTCAAACTGGCTTCAGACTGATGAAGCTCAAAGTGCAGGTGCAGACTGTTTTGGAACCTGAGTCAGATTTAGTCCTTGCTGTTCAGGATCAAATTAGACAGATCATAGTAAACTGTATTTTGGAAGCATTTGTTATCAGATAAACCCTCACACTGTTACCATCACAGCATTTGTTTGTTTCTCCTTGGCTGTTTACATATCTGAACCAAACATGAAACAAACCGAAGAACACACCAGGATGGTTTTAACAAAAGCCTTTATGAGTTAGATAAGCAGATTATCTTAGTCCTACATGTCCCATGTCCCCTCCAATAAATGAATATATAGCTAAAAAAATTGAATACCTAAATTTTACAACTTTTTATATAATATTGCTTGTTTTTGGTGGAGGTAGAAAAAGAGTAAGTAATGAACACGATGTGCCCAAGTATACTTTCAACATTCTCTCTGTCTCTGGCTGTTGCTGTGGTTCAGAGGATCTGTACAGATGTGAGTCCAACGATAAACGACCAGTCTGACCAGCGGCTGTGTGCAGAGCGGGCACGTAATCAGCGGGCTGCGTATAAGAAGGCGGGGCCTAAAGAGAAGAGTGTAGAACTTAAATCGAGGGTCAGCGGAGGTTAAGGATTGCAGATCTGTAGAGCATAGCAGTGCAGCTATAGCTCATGTTTGAGGGGTACAGTGAGTTTGTTGGGATGCTGGCACTGGTTCGACTGGTGTCTGGTTCCTCTCTTACGCACCAAAGCAGCCCTAAAATTTTGCATAGGCCTGTATTTGCTTCCAGTGTGATGTTTACCAGTAGATAACGATTTGCATAATGCAGCAGCAGGAGCTCAGGCTCAGTTACTGTCACTACAAGATCATTAAAACACTCATAGAGCTTCAATTATACATTTATTTATTAACTGGGTAAATATTCTTTTATTAAATATATTAATTTAACAAATACATTGCTGATAATACCTTTAAAGACACCAGAATCAGGTTTGATCTCGTTTAACTCTCATTAACAGGTAAGATGTGGGTGTGTTATTTGTTACTCAGCACCTCTAATGGCCCAAAATTAATCATCATCCATAAACACAATTCACCTTTTTAAGCTCCACCTGGGATTCAAACCCAGGCTCTTATGAGCTGGTACATACAACCGAGCCACCAAGGAAATCACTCAGATAGATTTGTGAAAGTTATTAACCAGAAGGATCCAAGTTCATGTCCTGGCCCCTGTTAGGTCTTTAACCACAGTAGCTTGGATTGTACGTTTGGGATCAAACTTGGTCCATCCATTGCTAGAGAAGCTGCTAAATGCTCCAGATGTTTCCACCTGCTGCTCCAACAAAAGGAGTTGGTGGCCAAAATTCTTATCAGTGTTTGGATCAGATTTCCTTTGACTGGAGCTCTGGCTGATCTGCTCGATGTTGGAGGCCTAAGCCGACCCTTCTGTTATTTCAGTAAGGGGCTCGGGGGGCACCGGACGCAGCTCGGACGCTGATCACGCACTATTTTTGCCACCGTTTGAATTTCCTGCCAGACCTGAGGCCTGAGGGAGGAGGAAACGGGAGATCAATCTGTGGATGGCTTTGCATTGCTAATAGAAGAGTGGGATGAGTTACTGAAAAACAACAGCCTGAGGGACCGCATTGTTCATTTAGGGCGTGACGTCTGGGGTGAGAGAGCGGCAGCGTCCAGTGTGGGCGTACTAACGCTGGACCAGAGTGGAATTCCTGATATTTCTAGCTGTAGTAAAGCTGTGAAGGAAAAAGAGACAGTGGTGGTTGGTGGTGACCAGATGTGTAACCAAATGTTTCCAAATACAACAGAAAACTTGCTGCTGTTTATAAACAATGAGTCAATAAGTCTGAAAAATGAAGCGAGTAGACTGGCAGACGTCAGCTCTTCAGGACGTCACTCTCCGATGTTTGTGAGCAGCAGAACGGCTTCCATCTCCTCTCAATCTGGAGATCAAAGTGCATGGAGACGATCCAGAAATTGCAGGAGGTTCCTCCCTCACAGCGTGAGACGGCTCAGAGCTCAAAACGAACAAAATGAGCTGCAGGGAGAAGAAGCCTGGGTTCATCCAGCGGGCAATTCTAGGATCAACCTGGAGGCCTTCCTAAAATAAAGGAGCTTATTTACTTTTATTTAAAGTTCCACTAAATGGAGAAGGAGAAGGAGCTCTAGGAGGAGCTGAAGTGTCTGCTGATTTAAACTGCTTTATTAAAAGGACTCATTAGTCTGAAATCATGTTATTCTCTGTTTTACTGAAAGGAAGATCTCCAGGTCTTTTGAGGAGAACCAGAAACAGAAAGCTCTCACCTCATTAGATCTTAAAGCCAAAAGTAGCCTTAACAATTTATGGTTCCATTAATCATTTAGAAAGTTTATCCAAGTCCTGGAGATGATGCTTTAAATGTTCTGCATTAGTCACATGATTAAAACGTTCTATCGTCCCACAGTTTGTTTGCGCAGTTTCCATAAACCTGCAACCACGATCAGGTCAGGTTTAGTATAATAATAACCTGAGGAGTTTCATTTTTATTATGTATTAGAAGTTGAGTTGTGGAGCCAAATATAAAGCAGAAACTTTAAGCTTTAAGCAGTGGAAATTATCTGGAAATGACAGCAGCTGCCAATCAAACCCTTCTCGTGCCCCCATGCAGAAGCTCTGTTACCTGCAGGAGGTTTGTGTCCAGATTTGACCGTGTATAATCTAATGGCAATGGCCCGAGAAAAACCATGTTTAGGGTTCAGGAAGAAGTGCTTTTTACATGGGAAAGTAAAATCAGACTTCCTCTTCTCACACCAGGGAAAAGTGTGAACAGAATCCAGCCAAAGTAAACACACACACACACACACACACACACACACACACACACACACACACACACACACACACACACACAGTCCATGGAAATAGAGCTTTGGTATTTAATGCTTACCAGAGACCATTTAACTAAACCGAACCGAGATGAGACGGAACCACAGGGTTAAGGGATCCTCTTAATGTTTGGAGCAGAATTTAGAAGTGCCTTAAAGAACACAAACACAAATCTGCTCTTTCCTTATGTAAAGATTAAACATAATTAGTGCTAAAGCAATTATAATTAAACCAATTTAAGCCATTAAATTAAACCATTTAAATATGTTATCTCCAGACTCAGATTCACTTTGAGTGACTTGTGAAAATCTTATATGTAATATAATATAAATCCAAACTCAAAGCTTATGGATTGCTATGTGAGTTATTTTTTTAAGCATCTAGTTCTTTTTATTTTCTATCGTACCCACATCTGCTTATGGCTAAATGGAAGAGAACATCATTGGAAATGAAGAAGTGTAGATTGAAGGAGAAATCAGGACGTGGCTCCTCCTGGCGATTTTTTTTTCCTCTGCTTCTTCCGTTTATTCTGAACTATTTCCAGGGTTTGGTCTGGTGGGGTCGGGGTTGTGAGGAGGTTACGAGGACATTACAATCCCTTGAAGTGATTGTGTATTAAAGCCACACTGCTAGTTTGTTGCCAGGCCTTGCTTTTGTGTTTTCTCCACAAATAAACCTCCTGGATCCACCAACACCAGGAGGAACAATAAGGAAGGAGTAATTAAATGTGCTTGCCGCGTCTCTTCATGAAGTTCTCTGGTTCGCCTCTGAATCCTCTTTGTCCTGAGCTTCAGTTTGTTATAAACATGCTGCTAATGGACATCTCAACCTCAAGAGCATGGTGCATAAGAATGAGACGGATGTTCTGATCTCTAAACTGTGGGTGAAACATCTCAGCATGTTGCAGCATGTTTTCTCTTCCTGGATTAATCTGGAGCTGGAAACCATGGACCGGAGCGTGGAATATAGTGTGGTCAAGCCACGGATGCTGAACACCTCCAGACCGCAGCTACTGCAGAGCTAAGCTCTAAAACATTTACATCACGGATTCCCTCTGCAGGGAAACTCATTTTCAGTGTTTTTCCAGCACACTCGGGCAATTTGAGCTCCTCTAACAACTGCCTGACCTTTGCAGGATTTCTCGTGACATCTTGCTCCTGGAAATGACGATGGTTCATGTTTTTTGAGCCCTGAACTTTAGCTCAATCTCAGTTTAGTAATGATCTTTGTCATTTTAGACATCATTCTTGTTTCACAGCAACCACAATCCATAGCAGGATAATTAAAGGAAACAAATTAAAAGTACTTTAAAAGAATAAAAATAAACTTTTCAAGCTTTTGCAGCTCCACTGGGATGAAGATCGAACTGATTATCCAACTAATTAGCAAGCTTTATGATACTACAACTAATATACAAACAACATAAACAATAAACTTAATTCAGTGATAAACAGACAGAGGTCAGGTTTGGTTTTGCATAAATAAATAAATCAATAAACAATAAAACTATTTAAAACACAAATCTCAAAATCAGCAGCACAGGGCACAAGGTCGGGGCCAACCCAACGCTTGCAAATCTCACACACTCACATTGGGACATTTTAAAGACATTAATTAACCTAATGTGCATGTTTCAAATTTGAAGGAAACCAGAGGAAACTCATAGACATGTAGGGAGAACATACAAACTCCACACAGGAACCACACACAAACCAGGAATGACCAAATCTCCTTCAACTGCAGCCACAGCCACGACACACATAAAACATCAATAATAACCTCATAAACTTGCAATATTATTTAGGAAAATAACAACATTTTACTCACCAAAA
>JAVSBU010329196.1:0-11141 GCA_033118015.1 Loricariichthys derbyi | reverse complement strand
TTTTAATGAAGTTTGGCGTGGGATTCGAGGTACAATCATGACACTCTGGAATGTATACGGCACCTGGCAAGGTTTAACAGTAGGATAATTTACACACTATTCTCTGCCCCTTTTTACTTGAATTTTGTGGTTAATGTCGTGGTATTTTGACCCACAATAGCCCAGGCCAAAATACTGCTATGTGAGAATGGGGTATTCATGTTTCCATATGCTTGGTCAATTTGGGATTGGCTTTATAAATTAAAAGATAATCTAATATCGTGAAGCTATTTTGAGACAATTATCCATTGTAAAAATGCTATAGAAATAAATGTTAATAAACTGACTGAACATGAGCTGTCTATGTACTATACTCATTCTAATCATATTGTCTAATATCATTTTTCCTAGATTTCAATCCATCTTTGACTCTGTAACCACTAGATTTAATTCCCATCTTTTATCTGATCCACCACCTTCAATCATACAACATGGCCGCTGAAATCTCATTTACTTTCCCTTTCACTCTTGGAGATACCATTTATTTACAAATCACTCCTACCTTTCTTCACCACATGTTCTACCCTGCCTGCATTCGTCTTCTTCTGCATTCTTCATTATGTTTAACACAACCTCAAGTAATTGAACTCTTTCACCTCTAGTACTATCAATTGCACCACTCCACTGCATGCACCTCCTCTCATTCTCACGCATTTGCTCCATCTTGCTCCTACTATATACATGATACGTATCTTCATTTCTTCAAGCTCACTGCTCCATACTCTAACTACAGATCACAATGTCATCCATGAACCACATAGTCAATGGAGACTCCTCTTTGATCTTGTCAGTCAACCTGTCCATCATGACTGCTAACAAGAAAGGGCTCTGAGCCAATTCTTGATGCAATCCTACCTCCGTCATGAACTCATCCACCATTTCTACTGGTACACTTCACTGCTGTCAAACATTGCTACACCATACACATCCTACATCACCCTCACATACTTCTCTGCCACTCCTCCAAATTATCATACAATACCACATTCGCTCTCTTAGCAGCTCATATTAAGCTTTCTCCCAATCCACAAATAGTCAAAGTCAAATGTATTTGTATAGCACTTTTTACAATGGAGCATTGTCTCAAAGCAGCTTTACAACTTATGTTATTCCTAATTTGAGCAACAGTGGCAAGGAAAATCTCCCTAAATGTTAATAGGAAGGAACCTTGGGAGGACCAAGACTCAAAGAGGGACCCATCCTCCTTGGGCTTAAAGGTATAGGTAACAACCAGTAGGTTCACAGAAAAACCTTAAACAAACAAACCAACAAAAACAATCAGGAAATTATAAATTACCATAGTTCAGTGCATAAAGTCATTCTTACATCCTGTGTCCCCAGCAAATACAAAATGCAGATCCTTCTGACCATTTCTATACTTACTAAACAACCATTATGCAAACATCAACACTGTAGTCCACTTTCCTGGCATTAAAAAACTATGGTTGCTCAGGGATAATCACCTTCCCTATCAGCCTAGCTTCCCCCATAAATTAATGTCATGAGAGATTACCTCGTTTTCTGAATTCTGTACAATTACACTTTTCCATTCTTTAGACATCTTTTCACATTGCAAGATTTTATTTAAACAATCTGGTTAAGATATCCATTGCTATCTGTTCTAAATGCTCAATGTTTCTAATGGTATGTCAGCTTGGTAAACTGGATTTCAACTCTTTATTCTCTTCAAAACTTCACTTCATTCTGCCATGTCATCCAGTCTTTTCTCATTTTCTTAATTCATCAGCTACCCTTTCCATCCTTTATCTTCCTAACCTGTTGTTCACCATATCCAGCTCAGTCTTTCTGTCTGGTAGAAATATTTTTTTTTCCTTCCTTAGTGTCAAACTTCTCAGTTTGTCACATGATTTTTCCATAGGCTTTAAATCTCTCTATGATTAAATTATTTATTCTTTTGATGCCACAGCAAATGATGACTTGTGTGCTTAGGCTTGTTGTCTTGCTGCATGACTCACCTTCTCTTGAGATTTAATTAATAATTCAGAATTCATTGTTTCATCAAGGATGGCAAGCCGTCCTGTCCCAGATGCAACAAAACAGGGCCAAACCATGATACTACAACCACCAAGTTTCACAGATGGGATAATGTTCTTATGCTGGAAAGGAATTCCTTTCTCCAAACATAATGCCTTTCTATTAAACCAAAAAGCTCTATTTTGTTCTCATCTGTACACAAAACATTCTTACAATAGCCTTCTGGCTTGTCAACATGATCTTTAGCAAACTGCAGACTAGCAGCACTGTTCTTTGTGGTGAGTAATGACTTTCTCCTTGCAACCCTGCTATTAACTCCATTGTTGTACACTGTTCTTCTAATGGTGGACTCGTGAAAATTAACATTAGCCAATTTGAGAGAGATCTTCAGTTGCTTAGCAGTTACCCTGGGGTCCTATGTGACCTTGCCAACTATTGCTCATTGAGTGATCTTTGTTAGTCAACGACTCATGTGTAGGGTAACAATGGTCTTCAAATTTCTCCCATTTTACACAACCTGTGGATTGTTTGAATCCAGACTCTAGAGATGGTATTTTAACATTTTCCAGCCTATTGATCATCACCAACTATTTGTCTGAGGTCCTCAGAAATCTCCTTTGGTCATGCCATGATACACTTCCACATGTTGTTGTAAGACGTCACACCAAGTGTGGGTTTAGTTACTATCTGGCAACCCAGCGTGGCGCCTGAGCATGGCTTGTGCACACAGCTGAGTCTTCCTGCATCTGGCACCCGCATGCGCGATCGCGCTGCGGGCTGCTCATTGGTAATCAGCTCGGGATTAGACTCAGCTGTGCATGCTGGTTAAAAGGCGAGTCGCACCAGCGATCCAGCGTGGGTCATTGGCTTTGTCAACACGGTTAGTGGCAACTGTTCCGTTCTACGACCTGGCGATCTGCCGCGGCACGCTGCCATGTTGGGGCTTAGCTGGTGAAGTTCCTTAGGAGACGTGGGCTTTTGCATTCTTGTTGGACATGCCCCACGGCTGGAACATATATACCGCTCTATGCGCAGAACGGGGATTGCACTCATGGGTGCACACTCCAACCGTGCTCTTATGGCGCCAGAGAGAGGAGAGGGACGATGGTATCCACCTGATCTTAGCAAAGGGCAGGTGGCGCATGCGTAGGGACAGTTAGCTGCTTCCCTGCATTGCCCAGACCTCCCCCTTCCGCAGGCTTGGGATCATTGTCTGGGTTGGTCTCTGCAGTGCACTCTGTGGAGCCTCGCCTGGGCTCCTTCGTCCCCGTGGTTGGCTGGTACGTGGACCCCCGACCGTAAAATTGGTATCCACATAGAGGTGGTTGGTCGGCCTGGTCCCCCGGCTGTAAAATCGGTTTCCACAACTCCTGGACATGCTCCTATCTGTTCCCACATGTCGTGGCCTCATCGGCTTTGGTAGGTTTTGCTTCTTATTTTCTTTCGGGCTTTATTTGTTATTTTGTTTTTGTTTGGTCTTGGTTGCCTTATTTGTGTTGTAATAAAGCCTACCCTTACTCCTGAAGCTGTCTGCATGTGGGTCCTTTGTCTCCATCTCAGCCTACCCCCGCATGACAGAATGCCAGTATTGGACCCAGCTGGCAGCTTCGGGTAGGCTTGCGCCTTGGCCACCTTGCGCCTTTTTTCTTTTTGAGAGGTTTTTCCTCCCTGCCGTTGGCCCCTCCTGCAACCCCCCCATTGGGTTTTTTTCCTAGCAGTAAGTCTAGTGCAGCCTCACTTAATTGGCTGGGCTAGCAGTAAGTCTAGTAAGGCTCCTGTGGGTCTAGCATGTGTCTAGTGCCCTATTATTTTTAAGCTCCATATGCTCCCCTACAGTGTGTGCTTAGGTAATGTGGTTGATTAGTGTGTTCTAGGTATCAGGATTTTGTTTAGAGGCCTATATTAAGGGTTTGTTTTTTTTGTTGTTGCTTCCATGGGAGCATTTAGAGCTCCCAGATGACAGCATTTAGAGCTCTCAAGGGGGAACATTTAGAGTTCCCTGAGCAAGTTTCTTTATGTAAGCGTTGTTGGCATCAGCTTCTCTTGCTTCCATAAGAGCATTTAGAGCACTTAGGTGAGAGCATTTAGGGCTGTCATGGGAAAACACTTAGAGTTCCCCGAGCAATAGTGCCAAAACATAATTTAGATTGTTGGGCCCACTAGAGAGCACTGGTTGCGTGCTATCGTCACTAGAGAGCACTGGTCACGTGTTATCCCCAGTAGGGAGTGGCCATAGCGCCTGATTCCCCAGTAGGGAGCGCCCGTAGCACCTGTTTCCTCAGTAGGGAGTGAATCTTTGAATTTTTTTTTTCTTTGGGGCTTCAGGAGTCGCCCCTTTAAGGGGGGGTACTGTAAGACGTCATGCCAAGCGTGGGTTTAGTTACTATCTGGCAACCCGGCGTGGCATCTGAGCACAGCTTGTGCGCTCAGCTGAGTCTTCCTGCATCTGGCAGCCGCATGTACGATTCCAGCATGGGTCATTGGCTTTGTCAACACGGTTAGTGGCAACTGTTCCGTTCTATGACCTGGCGATGGGATCGATCTGCCGCGGCTCGCTTAGCCATGTTGGGGCTTAGCTGGCGAGGTTCCTTAGGAGATGTGGGCTTTTTCATTCTTGTTGGACACGCCACACGGCTGGAGCATATACACACCGCTCTATGCGCAGAATGGGGATTGCACTCATGGGTGCACACTCCAGCCGTGCTCTTATGGCGCCAGAGAGAGGAGAGGGACGATGGTATCCACCTGCTCTTAGCAGAGGGCAGGTGGCGTATGAGCTGGAGCTTAGAGGTATCGACAGGGATAAGACTGTAGTGTAGGGACAGTTAGCTGCTTCTCTGCACCACCCAGACCTACCCCTGCAGGCTTGGGAAGCATCTCTAGGGTCATTGTCTGGGTTGGTCCCTGCACTGCACCCTGTCGAGCCTTGCCTGGGCTTCTTCGTCCCTGTGGTTGCCTGGTATGTGGACCTCCGACCGTAAAATTGGTATCCACATAGAGGTGGTTGGTCGGCCTGGTCCCACGGCTGTAAAACCGGTTTCCACAACTCCTGGGCGTGCTCCTATCTGCTCCCACGTGTCCTGGCCTTGTCGGCTTTGGTAAGTTTTGCTTCTTATTTGCTTTCGAGCTTTATTTGTTACTTTGTTTTTGTTTGATCTTGGTTGCCTTATTTGTGTTGTAATAAAGCCTACCCTTATTCATGAAGCTGTCTGCATATGGGTCCTTTGTCTCCATCTCAGCCTACCCCCGCATGACAATTGTGAAGAGCAGACTTTGATAGATCCCTGTTCTTTAAATAAAACAGGGTGTCCACCCACACCTGATTGGCATCCCATTGATTGAAAACACCTGACTCTAATTTCACTTGCAAAATAACTTCTAATCTTAGAGGTTCACAGACTTTTGCCACTCATTAATATATAATATTTTCCTCAATTAATTAATGGTCAAGTATAATATTTTGTCTCATTTATTTAACTTGGTTCTTTCTACCTACTTCAAGACTTTTTAATGTTTTAGGTCATATTTATGCAGACATATAGAACATTTTAAAAGTTCACAAACTTTCAAGCACCACTGCGCGCACACACACACACACACACACACACACACACACACACACACACACACACACACACATACACACACACACACACACACATACACACACACATTGAACAGCACTCTAAAGGGACTCTAAAGACTACTACTTACCATCCGTCGGGCTTTTTGGCCTTACCCTACCTCCTAGCTTTCCCTGACCCCCTTGGGGCAACCACGAGCGAGACAGATGTGTGCCACCAAGCAGTGCCTAATGCTATGGAATTGTAAAAGTAAGGCGCCGTGCGGTGCATAATATTCCACACACCAGCACCAGCTCAAAACAGAGCTCATATCAGAATGATGGCAAATCTGCATGCTGCTAAAACCCTGCTGATGCATGCCTCAGTGGCATGTTGTACTGCAAGCAAATCAGCTATGCTCCGACTTTGCCCTTTTAATGAGCTGAGCACAGTAGCAGCCTATTGGCATTCCATTTATACCCCATTGTTGCCCTGCCCTTCCTCAGGACCTGGTCATGGCACCATCTATAGTGTGTGTCTATAGCATGAGTGTATATACACTACACATCCCAAAGATTCTCAGTGGAGTTCAGGTCTGGACTCTATGGTGGCTAATCCATCATGAAAATCTCATGCTCCCTGAATCACTCTTTCACAATTTGAGTCTGATGAATTCTGGCATTGTCATCTTGGAATATGCCCATGATATCAGGGAAGAAAAAAAGTAATGATGGAATAAACTGGTCATTCAGTATATTCAGATATGGGACTTTTTTGCCAGGCAGTGTAAATGCATATGTAAATGCATGTTGGTGTGCATATATATGCATTCCGTAATAATCCATCACCTAATGTTGTACCGTGACATTCAACCCTGCCACCACCCAAAAGTTTCCAATGTCTTTCAGGTTTCACCTCCTGCATTGGACATAGTCTACTTTAACACGTTCAGTCCTTCTTAAAATATATATACAACTCAGCAATTTCATCCTCTTTGCTAAATCCACTACCACCTGTGAGGTCAGATGCAGTCCGTATTGATAAGCCCCAGAAGGCTCTCCTGTGATTATGATGTGGGCTTTATTTCCGGGTAAGCAAACTGATAAGAAACACTGAATATGACAGATTTAAAGATATGGAGTAATATGGCTATAGATATCAGAATGCAGTTCAATTAATTTTTTAGAAGAAGTTATGGGGCAGAAATTTAATTAAGGTTGAGTTCTGCAGATGGAGAACTATGTGAGATTGATTGACCATAAAAAGTAATTTAAGAACACCAGTAGAGAAAGTTGCAGTCTTGTAAATCTTTTATGGTTTTTGGAGTAGCAAGGCAACTGGGGATGCAGAAAATAAAGAGTTGTACAATACAGAAGTGGTATTCTAGGAAAAGGTAGGCAGGATCTACTTAAAGCAAGATAATTTACTGAAAGCCATAAGGACAGGAATAGGGTGCCAAAGAAAAAAATTCCATTAAATACTTTTTTTTTTTTTTTTTTTTTTTTTTTTTGTGTAAAGTTAATATCCAGAAAATATTATTGCAGAACAGTAGCCTTTACTGGTGGCTCAACACAAAAATATGTTAAGTGAATATACAGAAATTAAGTGTTTCTAAGTTCTAATAGTTCTGACAATGATTTTTTTCCATAGCTTGATGTGTTTGTTTATTTGTCACATCAGCATCAATAGTTATTCATGACATGAGGGTGGTTATTACGATACTAGTCAATCCAACAATGGGATAATTATATAAATAAATAAGTGAACACTTAAGCTAACAAGTCTTTAATTGGTCTTAAGTGTGGGTCATTGTATCATGGATTAATAACTCCTGTAGCCACAACAAATACCTTTATGGAATAGACAAATGGGTGAACAAGTCTCCTTCTACTGCAGCTACAGCCACAACACACATAAAAACACCAATTATAGTCTCATAAACCTGCAATATTATTTTGGAAAATCACAATATTTTACTCATCAAAAATTTGGATTTTTCGTAAACAAAATCCATCCTCCTCTCTTTCCTCAAAAACAGTTTAATGACTCTCTGGTACAGATTATCTGTGCACTTCAGCTCCATCATGAAGTCCATTTCTATCGCCATCGATGCTAATGCTGAAAGTCAAACCTGCCCTGTCATATTTCTGGCATAAATTTTAATTTGCTTTAGACCGTTTCCCTATGCACTTGCTCATTCAGCTGTAGATCCACACTGGTTTCCCCAAAAGTTTTGACAAGCATTGTTGTTTGTAAGTGTCAGTGCTTTGGCGTCTTGTTGCTGCCTTGGTTACGCAAGTCAAATTTACAAACCCAGTGTGGCTCCAAACACCATGTTGATCCATGGCAAATAACAACCACGCCAAGCAATACAATTTGCAGTGTTCCTTGGAACCTATGAGCCAGGACTACTGCTGAAAGTGGCGGACAAATCCTCTTCCTGGTGGTGACAGGCTAGCAAGCTTTGGAGTTGTCCGACCTTTGTTTTAAACAATGTCTAGCTTTTCTTGAAAAGTCTGTCTTGAAAATGGCCTTGAAAGTAAATCTGCCACCAAATCTATTTCTTCTCCTACTTCAGCCATTGTTAGGTAAGAAAATAACTATTACACCATCCTAACCAATCATTGGCTCTGAATACAGTGACGTTACCGTACGCCTGCTAGCAGGACCTTGTAACACCAACTCAAAATCTGATTGGTTGAAGTAACAGTTTGATAGACATTTATTTAGTGTTAGAGGGCCTGAAGAAAGGATTGTGAAGGCCGCCGGACAGACTTCTTTGGTTTTGACCCTGCCTGGAAACAAATGATGGCTGAAATGTGATTGGTTAAATGCTATAATTTCAAAAATACATGCCTGGAAGCAGCACAACCATTGGAAAAGCTATGAAAGGAATTGGACAGATCATTTGGAATTATTTAAAAAGTATTCATGGACAAAATATAATTAACATCAGTTTGTGATTTAGATATTTTTAGGCCAACTGTTAAGTTATGGTTAAATTGCTTACAAACACCAGATTTGTAATAATAGGTTTGCAAGTGAAAAAAAGGACTTTATTGACATTTTATCTGCTGTTCAACTGTAACGGGTCGGGCCTTTCCGGGGCTCGTAAGGGGGGGCTGCACCACGTTCACCGAGACTTTATTGCCATCTGGCGGCGCAGAGCTGAAGCATGCCTAATTAAGATCAGCTGGGTTCAAGGTTTCAAAAGGCAGAAGCGAGTTTGGAGCAGTGAGTTAGCATTAGCGATTGTTGTGAGTAGGATCGCACGCCACCGCTGCCCTGATCTCGGCTTCCAGTGCTTGTGTGGTGTGCAGCAGCGGAGCTAGAGATGCACGAATGAGATCTTCTTTTCTCTCCCTTGCAGATTCCTTCCGCTGACGCGAGGCACATCTGGACTGGTGTGCTTTTCCCACCCATTTTGCAGTGCCATGTGGATTTACGATATCCACCCATTTTCCAGTGCCGCACTCGGGGTTAAAGGGAAAGTAAGGTGAGTAAGGTTCCGGGTGGAGCAAACCACACGGCAGTGGCGAAGGGGATGCCCCCCATTGTGGCCCTGCCAGCACTGGCTGCACTTAAAAGATCCATGCAGTGGCCTACCCAGGAAGTAGGGCTCTCCACAGGCTGGGGCGTCCCTATGCTGCCTACCATGCCTCTTCCCTTTGTCTCTACCTGGTCATTCAGCAGGGCCTGCCCATGGCTATCGGACATGTCCTCATCATCCAGTGCGTCCTAGCTTCCACTGATCCGGGGGTTGGCCTATAAGGCAGTTTATTTTCGGTCACTTGGGTTTTGGTGTTTTTTGGGTTTGGTTATCCTTTACTTTCTGTGGTTTATGAGTTAATAAATCTACCAGTGTTTTTGAAGCTGTGCTGAGTGTGGGTCCTCTCTTTACATCTCGCCCCCAACTTATGACATCAACCTTACCATGCAGTTCATTTGAAGGTAATACTACTTTCACACATAGGCGAATTTTGTCTTGGCAGCCGTGGATCAAAAAACTTTGACATCCGTGACGAAAGAGGGTATCGCGACAAAAGGCCTGGTATTGCCACGAAAGGCGAAAGGGATATATGCAAATTTAGCTCCACCCCTAGCCCAAACTGTATGAATTCAGGGCTTTTAATATTAATATAATTCATTTTCCTCATGATATTAATACATTTTCATGATAATATACTATAATTATATAATAATAATAATAATAATAATAATAATGCAATTTTATATATATATATATATATATATATATAATATCATATATAATATAACATTATAATAATATCATATATATGTCTATATATAACAATAAATCAAGCAATACCTGTAACATTTGTGGTAATCTTTTGTAGTAATCGGTATCTGTTGATCAGGCCTGCACACCAGCTTGGAGAAATCTTTCCAATGTCTCTCATAAACGCACAGGGGAACCTGTATCCGACAATGGCCATGGCAATTCTATGGCATTTATATCCTGGATATGGCACAACAACCCATTAGCAGACCCCGAGTCGTCCTCGACAGACCTTGACAAACCATGACAAAGCGTGAAATCGGGGGTCTCGACAACAAGCCACGGGAGAATCGAACATGTTTGATCCTTTTGTGGTTTCAACAAGTTTAGACCACACCCTCCCAAAATCACGCAAAAAGCCAGGAGAAGCCTCAACATGCCCTTGACACTCTGCGTTAACTTGCGAAATCACTCAAAAAAGCCTTGTCATGGCAGCCACGAAAAAATTTGCCTATGTGTGAAAGTGGCATAAGTGATTATTCTAAGACCAAAAAGGTTATTTTACATCCTAAGTATTTTTAAAAGCCTACATTGTTGGGGAGGCATGGTTGTGTTTGTAAACAATCATGGATGTCAGGGTTTCTGCGGTTTTGGATTTCTAACAAAGGGTTGCATGCAGACAGTTGAAAATTTGTTTGTGTGTAGCCATAATACTTATTAAAAAAAAATCGTTGGTGTGTTGAACTGTCTGTGAAGAATGTTTTAAGCTAGTAAACTGTTTGTTTTTTATATGTAGCAACCCTCACCATTTTTAGTTTTTATACAAATATCCTTTTTATATATCAATGTATAGCCCTTGAAAAGACAATTAAGTTTTTAAAATTTTAAAATACTTTTTTTTTTTTTTTTTTTTTTTTGGGTGATAACATTTTTTCTAATAAAGATATCTATTTAAAAATTGGCAGCTTATAGTAAATTTTCATGCAGAATTCATTTTTGTTGTTTATTTTTTGTCTACTTATACAAATAATAAGTGTTTTAAACCAAAAACAGCATTATAATTTTGTACTTTTATTCAGGTTTGTCCTAATTTCAACAATTGTCTCAAAACAAAAGCATTTCATAACACTAATATCAACCTGAAATTACTACTGAATTTTTAAGCTTGTATTTACCAATTCAACAATAACCTTATGCATCATGTTATGAATATTTACAAAAAAACCACAAAATCATAACACAAAGTAACAAAGCACTCAGTCTAGTGTTCTTAAAAATGTAAATCGCTATACTCCTGATATAGA
>JAVSBU010329087.1:0-11141 GCA_033118015.1 Loricariichthys derbyi | reverse complement strand
CCTCAGACTTATCATTTTGTTTCCTCTTTGCACCAAACCAGTTGCTAAGACAAACAAGATTATTTACATTTTCAGAATATAGATAGACCCTCTTCTTTTCAACAATATGCCCGGCGAGCGAAAACAAACTTGCACAAGATACTAACGTGTCAGGTGTGGCGAACGAAGCCCGCTGTTAGCTGCTCAGCTAACAGCCGTGGTGTGTAGCTTACTGCACTCAAATGATACTCATGGTGCTCTGATAATAAGATAATTCAGCTTTGCACTGCTTACAAATGGCTTTGGTCTTATAGAGCTCATCGTCTGGAGTAGATTTCAAATGAAAATGTCCGTTTATAAGTTCGCTACCTTTCTGCATTTTTCTATTTAGCGTCAGCCAGTTTGGTTCAAGTTTCCGGTTCGAGAATGCTTCTGCAGTACTCTCATTGGCTGAGATGAATGCTCATCATGATGCACCACTTGTCTCAAACTCCCTCTTCCTCCCGCTGTCTCTCTGTATAGGTTTTTTTTTTTTTTTAGATCAGCTTGCAAAATAACTATAAAAATAATAAAGTGCGTTAACGCGTGTTAAAATGATTGTCTGCGTTAATTCATCAATGAGTTAATACACGATTAACTAGTTAACGTGCCCAGTCCTAGTTTTTTTCAGACATTTTAACCCTGCTTTTTCCTTATCTGGGTTTCTGTGAACTCTTGGATATTCAATAGCCTCGTTAAGGCTCATGCACATTTTCCTCCTGCACGTTATCATTAGGAGTGATGGTCAGTTCTGAAGCATGATGGCTTCTTCTCTGTACAGCCCATAATAATCCCCTCTCTTATCAGAATGTTGTATGTAACATGTGTAAGGTCCGTTCTTCTCAGCCAGGTGCACTGATGCCTGGATCAGAATCATCTCCACTATTCAGCGGTACCACCTGGTCCACCAGCAGACAGAACATTTATTGTGAACGTATCTGTTAAGGTCTGTATGTGAATGTGGATCTGACCCAGGTGCACTTAAGAAGTGATTTTGACCCACAATGCAGGCTCAGTCACACAAGACGAGACCTAGAATTAATGTCATTGGAGGGCGAACCTATGCGTTGATCCACCTCTGAAAAAGTCTTAGGTCACCATTGGATTTGTTGATAGATTTGTAATGACCATATAGAACGTAGTCGATGAATGAACCCAAAAACTTCAAACTTAGATTCATCACTCTGTAATCATCTTCTCCACTGATCTTTGTGACCTTTAGCTTATCTTATCCTTTTCACCCTGTTCCCTTTATGAAAAGTGGTTTCTTGGCTGTTACCATTCCAAAAAGACCATTCCTGATTAAGCAGCCTGATGCTGCTATTGCTCAATTGTAAGGGGAGGTCACACCAATTACTGTAGACTAAAAAAACGGTTTTCTTTTTTTTCTTTTTTTTTTCCGTTTAATACTGCATACAAATCTACTATATTTTAAATATATAAAACTTTTCCACAGCACTGTGTATAATGCATTAACCCTTTAACATCCTGCGTAATGTTTTGGTAGAGCACTTTTTGGGTCACTATCTTTTTAACCCTTTAATATCCTCACCAAGAAAGAAAGCAATGGAAAAATTATTTTATTTAATATTTATTTCATAAATAATTATTAATTATTCAATAAAATTATTATAAAAATAAAATAAAAAAAATTTTCCATTGATTTTTTTCTTGATGAGGACATTAAAGGGTTAAGACATTAATTAGATGTAACATTTAATTACATTACTGTGTGTTTCCACTGAGAATTCATAACCAGCATGCTTAATTGTTTTGCAATAATCAATAAAATGTTTGTTTGTTTCTTAATTCAAGCTACAGCTGAGCCTTAGGAAGCCAACAGCCTATCATTGCTTCATAATTCATTCTTCTTTGGCCATAGTCTAAGTTTAGGGAGATGCTCTGATCCACTCACCTGACCATAATCACTTGCCCCAGGTTTTTACTCCTGAACATCCAACACATGAATTACAAGAATCTTCTGTTCACTTACCATCTAATATACCTTGGCATAACATTTGTGATTTATTTGTGATTGGGGAGCCAATCAAGTGTTTTGTTTAAATGTATCACATACAAATAAAGGTCTACGCCATTTAACGTCAATCCTGTCAACGATCATATGTCCGATCGCTTTAACAACAAAGTCCTTAAGAATTCTAATAAGAAATAATAATCTGTCTGATATCTATCTATCTATCTATATATATAATTCATGTCTGAATGACAGACACCAGGTACGAGCGAACCCTAGTGACACCTGCTGGCAGAAAAAAGAATTGTAGTGCTAGCTCTTTCGTATTCATTGTGTTTCAAGTTTTATAACAGATTTCAAGGTATGGGTGTCGTTAGACCACTTTTACGGTGTGAATCTGCTGTGCCCCAGTATTAAAAAAAACTCAGCTACCTCATTTTTCCAAATCATTCATTTACACTCTATTCTGAATTAAAACTAGGACAGCCAGCAAACAGAAAATACAATCAACAGAAAGCCATGACGTTTATCAACCACAGTAAACATAGCAACACGTGTGCACGTGCCAGAGAATTCAAATTTCACGCACTTACCCTCAAACACGAACGCTGCATTATATGCCTTTATAATATGAATGTAGCGGTAGGTTAATGAATAGATAAAAGATGTAACTAGTTTTTATGTGTGATATATTAATGTCTGACTCTTCTGTAGATGGATATAAGAAAGTTAATCCTGTGCCCCAGTAAAGCTTTAGGTCTAACAAAGCCCCTACTTCAAGGTAAGGATTATGTATTGTATAGTACAAAATATTTTCATAGTGTGTCTAAAATATTATTGCTTAAAATAACACTTTGTGAAGTATCTAAATTAATGCCTAATTATGTGACTTACAATTGATACAGTTGTTGAAGGACTTGTCATCTTGGCAGAGGACGAATTTGGACATTCTGGTCCATGGTCCAGTACCTCTACCATTTGGCTATGGCAGTCCTGAAATGGTTAAAGTCCATTTTAGTCAATGTCCTGTTTCACAGAACATATTTCTGATGTTAAACAGTGCATACCTGTATATAAAAATAATAGTAAATTTAAATAAAAATATATATCCAAAATAATGCATGTATGTAAAGTTATTGAAAATATAATTTTACTTTAGTCAATCATTTTTATAGTCTACTTTTTAAAAAACGCGTCTTTATTTTAATTTTGTGTTATTTTCCTTTTTTATTTTATACATTCATTTTATCATCATCCACCTCATAACTAATTCCAAAAACTAATCTGTATATGGTAAAGGTGCTTCCCATGAGCTAATTTGCAACTGGATATCAGCTCGTCCGTTGATAATGAGAGATAATGAGTCTCCTTATCCAATAAGTCAACTTCTGCAGATGAGCTGTGCTAATGCATGTTACGGGGGCAGGAGGGAGGCTAAAGGAGTTTGCTGTGAAGGGCATCAGCTGCTCCCCAGCTGTTATCAAAGGCTCACTAAAGGAGAGTCCCAATTATCCCAGCCCAGGGGCCACATGAGACTTCACATCCGCCCAAGCACGGATCTATCACCAGGTCCTGCAGTCTTTCATCTGGCCAATAAGAGAACAGGAGAAGGAAAGCCCAGGTGTTTGCTCTGGCCAGCTGTACAGCTCTATTCAGAAGGCCTGCACTTCAAGCACAGTATTGTATCTGAACCTGCAGATCCGTAAGAACCGATCAACTTCATGTGCACCTGGTTGTCCCACAGAAGAGCCAAGCTTTTGTTTTTGGGCATACAGTGAGTGCACACCTGGAGAAAAGTCTTGAGACCAGGTTAATCATCTTGTCAGTACTATATGTAGATAACTTATCAGGCAAGTTTTTATTGCTATGTCCTTCAAGATAGTTGGTTGTAGACCATATCAGCATCAATAGGGTGACGGGGGTCACACAGGGACAATTTTAGAGATTCAACTTGACCTAATGCATATTTTGTAGAAGAACCCACAGTACCATCAAGAAACCCATGCAAGTCAGCCAGAACCTGAACCAAGGTCTCTGTAGACAGGTACTAACCACTGCACCACCTCTGCCACCCAATAGCCCTTTCCAGCATCTTGCATCTTTACAGTTCTTTCCCTGAAGGTCTTCTAAAGTTTGGTCCAGTCAGAACATCATCACATGAACAGCTGTCTATTGAGGAGAGCAGATCCAGCTCAAGGACCCCCTACGTCATTAACTGAAACACCTAACCTCATAGTCTGGAATTTGGCAATTGTTTATATGCTATTCAATCATGTTTGTCTGTTTATATAACTTTAATGAAAATCAGACTCCGTCCTAGCAATCCAAAGCTGTCCTTCGACCATGTGTGGGGTTTCAAGATGGCAAGAGCATGAAAAATCAAGGACTGGCCTCTAATGTTTTAGCTCTGCAGCAAATCTGGTGGATTAACTAAAAGATGAGCTTTTGTGAGTCAGATCTTCACATTAGGCTGCTCCAAACCAGCAGTGGGTTGTTTAAGCAGCTGGTTTGAGTCATTCATTTGGATCTTTTTAGCTGCAATAGATACATCAGGGACTTTTTTGGTGGTTATTGTGACACCAATTGAGACCCATAATGCATCTGGCTCAAAACCCATGTAAGCTTATTAGCAATGGAAAATCTGAACTGGTATATTCATTTGTGTGCCTGCTCGTGCATGTATATGCGCACACCTAGACGGGTCGGGGTATGTACGCATAAGCGGGCATACAGACATACCCAGTTGCATGCATGTATACACACACATACACAAATATGCAAAATTGTTCAGATTTGTGACCCATGCATATGCGGTGTTGATATCGCCTCACTGCGTTGGTTTGTGGGCTTGTGTTCTGGTTTTGTCTTTCAGATGCAGCAGTTGTTGCCAGGATGCTCGTTGATATTGATGCAGCATCTTCCTTGCACAGATCTTTCTTTTTTCTCCTTTTTTCCTCTTCTTTTTTTTTCTTCTTTTGCTTTTTCTTTTCCTTTTCTGTCCCCCCTCCACCTGTCGGTTCCGGTTTAATTATGTACTCCTTGATTAAATAAATATATAAATAAACACAACATGTTAAGTAACAAGAGGAACTTGTAATGAGCTAATAATGTTACACTTGACAAAGCAAAAGAGTCCGGTACAACACGGCACTCAGATTTATATTCTGTTTGCTAAGTGGCTGGACACGACAGGTTAATAAAAAATAATTTAAAAAAAGCAATGGAAAATCTATAAGGTCATGTTGAACTCACTTCATTCTGACCGGTCAGTTCTGCTGATAGCACAAGACTACAGTAATGGGTGACCTTATCATTGACTCAAAAGGTTGTGGAGGTGGTGCAGAGGTTTATGGCATAGAACCTTATCAGAAAGGACATTCTTTCCACTCTGTCTACATCTCATCTTTTGTGTCTTGATCTTCTCTATTCATTGTTACCTGAGGACATTTTGGAAGTCCTTTTGTGGAACCCCTGCCCGCCCTGGCTTGTCTTGACCATTTGTAATTATTGTCAACAACGGTCAAGACACGACACGGAGATTAAAGACAACGCGTCTGTCTGCCTCGAGTCCACATGCTGTTCGAGTTACAGGAGCCCACTATTAAAATGGATTCTGTAAATTCCCTGTGTGTTATATCATGGATTGATGACTATATACAAACATGAAATGAGGTGCAAATTACCCAGATTCAAAACCAAACCCAACTGATTACGTCACTAGCATCGTTTAAAGCTGCTGAAGCATTTAAATAATTACGCTGAATAAAGAACCTTCTTTGCTTTCACCGTTCCTTCGTTTACTTTTATAGAGATGCATTATTATGGCCTGGACCATGTAAATGACTAATTTTTATTAATGCAGCAATGAAAAACTTGGGTATACAACAGAGTACAAAACTGAGTGAGTCACCGGAGCGTAGATTCAAACATCAGCTCCAATGGGTTTTAGAATATGAACAAGATAGTCTTCTTACAGCTACACAAACAAAAGGTTACAGTGGACTACTAATGGACAATTTGGGAGTTCAAATCCCAGCTCTGGCAAGCTACCCATGCCCTTAACCTCCAACTTCTCAGCTCAGATGTAAAATTTTGGATGAATGCAAACACTGCACAGTATGTATAATATACTAATATACTGTCTGATCAATAAAGGTCTACACATTTTTTTTTCCATGGGTTCTCTTCCCAAAGTTCATACATGCATAAGAGATTATGGCTTCTGTGATACCTCATACCAACACTCAAACCCCAATGTGTATCCTGGTTCTAGTGCTAGTGGTGAATGTAGATGTTGTGTGGACCCACTATTGACCACAAAGTGGTGGCTCAGGGCTGCTAATCACAAGGTTGTGAGGTCAAATCTCAGCTCTGTCATGCTGCCACTGTTGGTCTCCTGAGCAAAAACCTTACCACTACACTGCTCAGTTTAATTGAGCCCAGGTGAGGGTAACTATGATGGTTTAGAAAAGAAATATGACCACTGCTGCAATCCATAAGAAAAACCTTATCACTAATTTCCTCAAAGGCAACTGGTGTCTCTTTCTGTTCTCTGATAATCTGAGTCCTGGTCTAAAACTGAAGCACTGAGTTGAGACACTATCTAGACAGAATGTCAAGCATGTGTCCCATTGATAACCTTCTCCTATTCATATTCAACACAAGATGGATGAGGAGCTAGTGACTTGGCTGCACATGCCGGAACATCCATATTTGAGCACATCCATTCCACATTCACACCTTTCAGCCAGACGGCCCCTGCTGGTAATATAGAACTTATCAGGTCAGATAGAGACACTAGGGCCATGGAGAAGAACAAAACCCCAATCTCAATGAGGGACGATATAGGATGCAAGGACTGTGGGATTGTGGTAGCCTAGCGGTTAAGGTGTTTGAATATGGACAGGGTTCAAATCCCACCTATGCCAAGCTGCCACTGTTGGGTTCTTGAGCAAGACTCATAACCTACAACTGCTTGGATTGTAAAAGTGTATAAATTGTAAATCTCTCTGGATAAGGGTGTCTGCTAAATCCCATAAAGGTAAAGGTGTGTTTCCAGTTTGCTTTATCAGTATTACTACTCCTTAAATTTTGAAAAAAAAATTGAAAAAAAACTGTAAAACAATGGGCCTCAGCACCGATCCTTGCAGAACACCTGCAACAGGCCCTGGACAGGAAACCAGTTCATTACAGTGCTGGGAAATGGTTACTGCCCCATTTACATGACCTTAATAAGCAGATAACCAAAGAAAATCAGATATTGTCAGTAATTAAATCACAGTTTACATGCATTTAGATAATGAGATAGTTTGAAAGCTCCGGGTTTACACTACTCAGGCAATAATCGGATCTTAATTTCTTCGAGGAGAAATCGGATCTTAATTTCTTCAAGCATAAAAATCTTTTCAGGGTCTCCCTAAAAGTATTTGGAAACCATTTTATGGATGATGTGCTTAATTCCTGGGTTGCCAGATCCCGCAAGAGAAACAAGCACCAGGTCTATGGAAACGAGCCCAAAAGAAGTAAAACCTCGTACATTCTTGGTCATGTGCAGACTGAGAAACCTGATTAAAATCGGAGTAAGGACATACATGCACTTCTGAGACTTCAGACCTAAAATCCAGCTCTCTTGATCAGATTTCTCAATAATTTGTAGGCCTTAATCTCATCTAAGAAATCAGAGTATGAAGTTTACATACCCACTTGAATAATCTGTTAATAAATAGCAGAAATCAGATTATAACTGGATTATTAAGTGCACAGACATAATCTATGAACTCGGGACACCACAGCAGTTTGCTACGTCACCCAAGTGCTAAACTTTTACATCTACTTCACAACTGTTTCCATAATGTCACTGAAGTTAATCTACATCCCAGAACTTGATTTACTGCAAAGTACCCATGACCCCAGGGGTTGTAGCTGTGCCATAAAACACACTGATTTGCAGTTCAGAGGTGACCATTTAACCCTGAGGCTGCTGGTGGCCACTTTTACACTTGGAGGCTCCTTAGAACCTATCAGGATATGGATCAATATCTTCAAGACGTAACACCACACAATGTTCTCCCATTCAACAACAGGTGTGAGATGATGGATTTTATCTGGTGGTATTGTGACACAGATTTTAAAAAATCTCATTTAAGCTCGTTTAAGAACCTCCACACGTTTCTACACTCACAAACTCCAGCCAGCTGCCATCCACCAGAGAGGCCTTTGAAACTATAAAAGTTTAGAGCCCTTCAGTATCACCTCATGTCAAATCGGACAGCTTATGGGTTTACTGAAGGGATACAGTTACATCTCACAACGCTTGCACAGACGTCCATTTTTTGGTATAGACTTGTAAAGAGCGCTTACACGCCATAAAACAATCCACCACTAACGTCCATAACGTCATCTATTCCACATCTTCAAAAATGCTTAGTAAAACTTTTATGAAGTGGAAACAAAATCAGGCCATCCTTTACAGCAGTGGCAAGAGTTTGCAATATATTGACCCACCTTGCTCACAAAACTGGTGGTTAGCATAAAAATTAACAAGTCTTCAGGGTGCTTGGAGCAGGGCTCTGCATGTTCTCTTTGAAGTATCATGATTTAGCCTGTGGGTCCTTTGCTACAACCATGGTTCCAGGCCATGAGCGCAGGTAACTAGGCTTTCCAACACAATGCTAACATCCTGGCTCTGCTGAATGACAAGGGAGAATAAAACTCTGAGCTTCAAAGCAGGTTCCAGGTTAGGGGTTGCATCAAATGATCTCAGATGAAAGCTAGGGTTGTGCCTCTGCACTGGGATATGAAAGAAAAATTGTACTAATTGCATTACTTAGCTATAAGTGCTCAGATCGTACGTTTATTCCATTCGTGCAGAAAGAGACGTTTTTATCAACCAGATGCTGGTGGAATCAGCGGTGAAGAGCAAACATTCCCAGGTGTCTACATTAAGCTTTAACTGGGCTGACTTCAGGTTATGGGAGAGGTCACTTGGCTAATCAGGCCTTATTAAACCGCATCTGTTAACATGTTACACTCTTTGAATGACTCCAACATCCTCTGCCTGAAATTACACAAAGGAAACGTGAGACTTTCTAATCAATGTGTGATTTTAAGTAGATTTTCCCAAACCTGCACTGTGCCTACAGGTTAACTCTATAATACCATTTGTATTATATTTGATACACTGGTTTCTAAGACCTTTAACTTATCAAAATGATCAATACTTTCCTTAAAAACCTGTTGTATATAATCTGACACGTATTATTCCCTCTAGTGGATTTTCACTATACTGCAGGTATAGGGCTTTATTTGACCTTCTCAAAATGGCTGGTGTCATGATTCATCCACACGCTTTCTGCAGGAAGATCTTTACTCATTTTTAAGATGTTAGGGTAAAAATAAAATTTATTTTGTTGCTCATTTTTAATAATTAATACTTTTCTCTATTTAAACAATGCATACTTACTTAATAACTATTTGTATTACAGTTAAATCGTGTTAAATATGTGTGTATCAAATTCGATACTGCAGGTATATAAGGTACAAAGCCAAAAGTTGCCAAAAACGCCTGATATAGCAAATGTGATATAAAAAATATCATAAACAAAAGATCTGGCAAAAAATTTTTGCATCTCAGTTTCAAAAAAGCAGAATTTTTATTTACTATATACTATTTTTTAGATTAGTCAGGCTTTTACAGGGTTAAACACCACAACCAAATCCAATGCTATGCACTTACTGTAACTAAACAGACCTAAAGCGCACAGTTTTGCAATGGTGCATTGGTTTTCAGTCCCAGTTGCATTGACCCCCTCATCCAGACCAGAACACTATTTTAATACTGACCAAAAAACTCTATAAAATGGTCCAACTATTTTTCCATTTCCCTATACAGTACTCTCCAAGCTCATCATGATACATGGTGGATTTATTGTATTCTGTTGAATTATGAGCTTGCCTGAATTTTAATAAATCTAGTGATCATCAGACGTCAAGCTAGGACATTTTGGTATCCAAAAACTATGAACTATTTTACAAAAAGTCTATAAAATTCACAGCATGATCAACTTAATTCCCAGACAGCACCCTCATCCTGGCTAATTTTCCATTTATTTCTCAAAGAATCGAGACAGATCCATAATTTGATCTCAGACTGCAACCTGATACAATTTGCTACCAAGGGTTCTTCTTAATCTTGGGGTGAAACATCTCCCTGCTGCCTCAATGAATGTGGAAATTAACTCAATGTGCCTGTAAATAATGTAAACGCCAAATAACCAATGAACTGCATAACTGAGTTCCATTTGGGAATAATGAAATGGTAAATGGCCTGCAACCTATAGGCTAATTATCTTGAAGTTACAGTACACCGAGGAATGAAAAGCTTGAAGAGCTGGCATTAAACGAGGAATTTTGAATCTCTATTGGGTATTAATAATAAGTGCCTTCTTTGTGTACACCACACCAATTAACACACACCTTGGTTGATTGGTTAAAACGTAAAGCATAATAGAAAGAAAAATTTAAAAACGTGTGTTATTTAGTGGTGTAATGATACTCATTGTTAGTCCAAGAATTTGATGGAACCATGTTGGGAGTTCTCCCTGCAGACATACTTGAATGGGCAAAGCCTAATGCCTAAATCTAATGTTTGTTAAAACAGAAGCGGTCTTTGGTGATTGACTTACGGGATACCCTAGAGACGTCTCTTGGCTCACATCTCATTTCACTTAAATAAACCCATTGGTTTGCACTTTCTTATTGTCCAGGACATTGGAGATAATTATTAGAGGCAGGATTGTCCAAACTTATTAACTCCAAAAATTCCCTCACAACCTTCAAGAAATTCCTAAACTCTCAAAAGCACACAAGTTCTCAGATGTAGTCTGCATTGCCTGTGTGTCAATTTGAATAAAATCATATGTCAGAAGGAATAAATGTAAATGCAACTCCAAATGAAAACACTCCAATATCACATTCTCATATTCTGTTTGACTATTTGAGCCACAGCCATTGCAAAAATGTCCTTAAATGTAAACATATAGACAAACACACTGGCAGTAGGGTTTTAAGCTACGTTCACACATACACGGTTGTGGCCGAGTTAACCGAGATTTGGCTTACCAAAACTTCTGAATTGTATCCTGGAGTG
>JAVSBU010328978.1:0-11142 GCA_033118015.1 Loricariichthys derbyi | reverse complement strand
AAAAACTTAATTCACAAAACCTTCGTAAAAAGACAAACTGCTAGTAATTTGTAATTAGTAATTGTGTAATAAGTAATTTGATTAATTAGACAGACCTTTATGAAAATTCACGCTGTGTAAATAGATTTGTTGGTAGAATGTGTGTATGTGAACTATAAGTGGACCAGAATAATAAGTATGCATAAATAAAAACTCAACAGCTGGAGTTTCCTGCCTGCTTAGCAACGTCCTGCGTTGTGAAATCAACACAGCAAATGAAGTTCTAGCTTGTTTTGAAACAGGATTTGTACTTCACGAAGACATTGGGATTTTTTACTTCTGCAATTTTATTTACAAGAGACATGACTTACTTCATTTACGACTGGTAAACTAAACAGAACTTAAGATATAACACAAAGCTCTGTTCTGTATGTGCGTATGTTAGATTGCAGGTGTAGATGGAAGTCACCTGTGAGTCATCAGGTCAATGGGTGCAGACATACCATTTATATTTCAGTTACTGACAGGGCTATTAAGCATGAGTTTCATATTGAAGAAGAGGAATCACCAGTTATATCAGGGCGGAGCCAAAACAATAGAACCAAGCTCTCACAGAGTGTAAGGCACACACGTTTTTGAAGTTTAAGTGGAAGCTCGGGTTCAAAGCTGGCTCACAGAATATATATATATATAGGTAAGTGTAATGTTTATATACATATAAGTATATATAAATATACAGATATACACTTTTTAATGTTTATGTGATCAATGTCTACTCACTTTAAGAATTATAATAGGAAATAAAAATCTGACTTATATACAATTCAAGTCTGAGTGACAGAAAACTAGTATGAGTGAACCTAGATACAAAGATAAGACGTTTTCATATTGTGCTCTAAATATTATTATTAATATTATTACTATTAAAATAAAACTCCATGAAAAGTGTAACTTTGGTCAACATCCATTTAGATATCCTGTTTCAAAATGTAATGCGGATGTTCAATGTTAAACAAATGTATAATTTTAAAACGGCTTTTCAAGTAGCATTACTTCAGAATTGTTTAACTCAATATGTACATAAATATGTATATAAATATAATCTTCTTACACTGTTGTTTTATACATTTAGCTTCTTTTAGTCTTTAATTATTCCTAATATAACCTAAAGATATCAGAATTATGTTGCTTTTTTGAGAATTAACACTGTATGTGAATGTTGTACTGTTTGCTTACTGTCTAGTCCAGGAGTCAATTTGAAGGAAAAGCTGCAAAAAATATTAACGAAAAATAACAGGATGTTAGCTCCTTAAGACACAGTCTTTACTGTTGTCATTACAACATTATTTGGCCTATTTTTGGAGTTGGACTCCAATCTTTTAGCTCTAGGTGATGAGTAGCACTCACAATGGCCAAACCATAGCCTTTATGACCTATTCTTTTGTTATTATTGAAATATTATTGAATTAAAATGTTGGACGTTTCTTGAGGCATCAGATTTTTTTTGTAACTAGGACATACACTCACCAGTCACTTTTTAGATATGCTTTGCTAGTACCAGATTGGATCCCCTTTTGCTTTCAGAACTGCTTTAATTATTCATGGCATAGATTGAACAAGATGCTGCAAACATTCATCAGAGATTTGGATGTATATTGACATGACAGCATCACATAGTTGCTGCAGATTGTGTTGGCTGCAAATCCAATATGCGAATCTCCCGATCCACCACCTTTTACATTTACAACATTTAGCAGACGCCTTTTTATCCGTCTTACAAAAGTGCTTTGTATTCTTCTCAGTAAACATTTCCTCACACTGTTGCTACTAAGCAATACCTAAGAACACAATCCAACCCGAACCAGCTAGGATGTGATGTGATTATTGATCTGATGTAGTTGTTGATGTCTGAGACATTGAGGATCTTCAAGAGAGAAATGACTGTTGGACTCTTGAAGTCTGAAGGAACATGACACATGACCTAGAAGTTGTTGATAATGGAGGAGATGAAGGGAAGAAAGTCTTGAGCAATTTTTGTAACACTGGTGAATGAATGGGATCTAGCTGACATGTGGTAGGATTTTTGGATGAAAGAAGTTGAAGAATATCTTTTGTGGAGAGAGGAGAAAATCAGGTTAGGGCATGTGAAGTTGTATTTTGGCAGTGTGGATAGTGGTAGGTGTGAACGAATGGCAGACCTTGTTTATTTTTTCTTCAATGATGTTTGCAAAGCCTTTAGCATCTAAGGTAGATGACTGCGCATGAGGTGTCAGGATGAGGAATGATTAGAAGACTGGAGTTTGTGTAGGTCAGAAGCACTCTTTCAACTTCCTTCTCTTGAAGGCTGTCTTGCTGGCAGTCACATCAGATAAGAATGTGGAGAGGAGAGCACGATAGCAGTGGCAGAACACAACATCCCAAAGGTGCTCTACAGGATTGAGCTCTTTTTGAGCACCGTTGAGCTTGGTGACTGTGGAAACCATTTGAGTTACAGTAAACTGACATATTCAAGAAACCAGATGATTTGAGCTTTGACATGGTACGTTATCCTGCTTGTGTAGCTGTCAGAAGATGGTACACTGTGAGCATTAAAGGATGCACATGGTCAGCAACAATACTCAGGTAGGCTGTAGTGTTTAAACAATGCCTAATTGGAATTAAGGGTGCCAATGCGTACCAAGAATATAACCCCAAACCATTACACCAGCAGCCTGAACTGTTGATACAATGTAGGATGGATCCATGCTTTTATTTTATTAAATCTATGATGTGTGAAGGGCACATATTTATGATTTTATAATCATCTCATTATCTGATTCTGGCCAGAGTAACTAACAGAAATTAATCACAGCATCTAGGGAATGCTGTGAGGAAGCTAGCTATTCAGCTAGTCAGTCAATTTGTGGTTTACAGTTGTTTTCTCATGTCTTTAGATTATGAGTGTGTGAAAAGAACATGGATTATAGCAGCAATAAACAAAAATGGTAGTAATAATTCTGTGAGGTTTGAGGTATGATGCTACTGACTTCTTAGTTTGAGTCATCATGGGATTTTCCAAACGCACAAGGCTAGAGGCGCAGTGTTCTCAGTCACTGCCTGGAATGGTTATGTATTACCGTCTGTTTTACGTAATAAGTGGGTATTGGAACTTTGCGCTTTTTTGCCTAATTGTAGACTCCAAAAATACTAATAAATCCTGATAATTATCTACACCCACAAAATTATTAGAAACAGTAGCAACTGTCATACAGACACAATTTAGTGTTATGATTTAATATGGGGAAAATTATAACTTTTATTTTTCATTATTTATTACTTTTAATAAATAATAGTCCTGATCAGTACTGTGCTTTCCGTCCGGGTTGGGCACCAAACACTCACGATTGGACATGCCAGCGACAGGCTGGATTTTGGGATCAAATTGTGAAAGAGTGGTTCAGGGAGGATGAGACATCATGAGTGGGTCAAAATCTCCCATCATCAATAGAAGATCTTGGGGACAAATCAATCCAACTCTGGACAGAAATAAATGTTGTGACATTGCAGAAGTTTGTGGAAACCATACCACAGAGAATGTGTGCCGTATTCAAAGCTAAAGGTGTTCCAACGAAATATTAATGTGGCGGAAAAACACACAAAAAAGGAGAACTTGTCTAGATACAAGAAATTTAATGAAAAATATGCAATATGGGAACTAATGCTGTGTAATGCAACACTGAATTGGATTAAAGAAAAATATTCAATATGAATTCATATAAAGTTCTAATCTTAAGCTTTTGGAAGCTCTTGAAAAGTTTGATGAAGCCTTATGGGAACTGTAGTACCTTCACCTGTAGTGAATTTGCATGGCGTGTGCTAGAGCTCAGTTCAGAAATTCAGAATAGAATTAACCTTTACTATCATAATTTTAGAGGGACACAGCATGTGCCCCTGTAAAATGAATCTGACCATGCCCCTTCTCCATTTAAATCTGCTTATTTTACTGAGCATTAGGTTGTTTTTTGGCAGATGTGGCTTTTCTGCCTTTTTGCTACAGCAAGACTACAGCTTTGAATGTAATATTTTTGAACAAATTTGATTTAATGTTAATTCCTGATAAAGAGCAGAACCCTTATAAATACAGTTGCTTCCTCTGTTGATCCAACAGGAAGGGAAATAATCACCCTTTGGAACACAACAGGTGATGGAGCAGCAGAGCCCAGAAAATGGCACTTTCCTGGATTCAGAATTCCGCTACACACTCTTCCCCATCTTCTACAGCGTGGTATTTGTACTGGGGCTGGGAGCCAATGCTTATACCCTGTTTGTTCTCTATCACATGAGGGAGGCCAAGGCTATGAACGAGATACGCATCTACATGACCAACCTCACGGTGGCTGATCTGCTCTTCGTCTGTGTTCTTCCTTTCTGGATTAGCTATTACAATAATAATGGGAACTGGCTGTACTCGGACGCTTTGTGCCGCATCACTGGCTCGTTGTTCTTCATCAACACCTACTGCTCCATCCTCTTCCTTACCGTGATCAGCATCAATCGCTACTGGGCTGTGACTCGGCCACTGGTGGCTGCTTCTTCTGACTGCTGGAAACGTGGCGTCATCATTTCAGTGATCGTCTGGGCCGTCACTCTAGCGGCATCAGCCAATCAGCTCGCAGACACCGGCATACAGGAGGACCGCCAGTTCTTGCGATGCTTTGAGGGTTACCAGAACCAGTCTTATAACTCTAGGCTTGCCATTGCAGCGACCCACTTCGCCATCATTGGCCTATTCATCATACTCTTTCTGCTGGTGGTCTTCTGCAACATACTAATTGCTCGCACCCTGTTAGCAGTGCCCATCAGTCAGCCACGAGCAAGCACTGGCAAACGGCCACACGGCACCAAGCGGCGGGCCATGCGGATGCTGTGTGCCGTTATAGGTGTGTTTGTGGTGTGTTTTGTGCCGCATCATGTGGTGCAGGGACCCTGGGTGCTGGCTGTATTAAAGCTGACCAGCTGGGGGGAGGAAGTCCGGCAGCACCTGAATGATGCCCACCAGATCACGCTGCTCCTCATGGGACTGAACTGTGTTTTGGACCCCATTGTCTACTGCTTTGCCACCAGGAAGTTCCGCAAGTACATCCAGGACCACCTGCAGAGGGTGAAGGAGAAAAAAAATTGCTCCCTCCATACCAGCAGCACTGGCTTGTCTCTTAAAACCAGAAAACAGAGTGAAATGCTCAGCGTCTTTGGAGAACATGCAGGGTAGCAGAGTCTACCTTGAACAGCCTCTCAGTGACTCCACATGACTTTCTCAAGCTTGATTCCTCAAAAGAGTGCCTGCCAAAAATGAAGAAGTTCAATCTAGACAATAGTGTGAAACATAGATATGGATGGACAGATTGATTTCTTTGTACTATTGTGCTAACCCAGTGAACCGTAGATCTGAGAGTGGATTCGATTACATGGACAAAATAATTATATCATAGTCAGAATTCTCCAGCTATTCAATTATTTAACTGGTCATGTAAACAGCATGCTCTGATTTCTCAGAATCGGATTAAGGTCTTAATAAGAAATCTGGTAAAGAGAACTGGAATTTATCTTAGTAAGCAGATTTCTCAGCACATATATGCCCTTACTCTGATTTCAAGCAGTTTTCTCAGTCTTATTCTGAGCTTCTTTCCATAGAAATTATTGCTTGTTTCTCTTGTGGGATCTGGCAACGCTGGAATTAAAAGCACCATCCATGAAACAACTACTAGACACTTTTTGGGACACTCTGAAATGCAGTATATTCAACCCTTAATTTGTTGTCTTATCTATTTATCCTGGTCAAGGTCAGTGGGACAGCTGGTGCTTAGCCCGCGACACAGGGCACAAGGCAGGAACAACCCTATACAGGGTGCCAATGAAAAATTTACCTAATATGCATGTCTTTGGGATGTTGGAGGAAACCCACGCAAACACGTGAAGAACATCCAAACTCCAAACAGATAGAGCCTGGGGTCAGGACCGGAGATCTTAGAGGTGTGAGGCAGCAATGTTTAAACACTGCCCCACCGTGCCGCCAAAATGCAGTATATGCAGGAGGAAATTAGGGATTTCATTATTTAATTATTGAAGTTTGAAGTTCATGTCGCATCCTTCTATGAGATTATTGGCTTTGTGCAAAGTGGAAATCCGATTATTCCCATTATGATTACCTAAGTGCATGTAAATTCATTGATCAGCTTACTGACAAAATCTGACTTTCTGCAGTTATCTGATTATTAATGTATTGTAAATGCACTTAATGGTTCTGAGCCAGTAACAATTTTAACATCCTCTGTCAAAACTTAAATTCTGTTCTTTCCTCTTTATGTCGCAAGTTTTTGTTTTGCTCAAAACACAGGAAGTTCAAGAACCACATCACAGTGTTCTGTTCCAGTCTAGATATATACTGTATATAGTATGTGTTTTAACACAGTAAGAGTCTTCATGGGAACACTCAGGTAAGATACAGCAAGAAAAGTACTAACATGTCATACAAAGTTTTTCAGGACCATTTTTGGACCACTGTGAACCAAATCTCCCTCTGTATAGGTGGACTGTGGAAAAGTACCCGTACTTTAAGACTTGTGAAATAATTTATGAGCACTGTGACTACGGTGTTATTGAGCAATAACTGAAACATTGTGTTGAAATACTCAGTCATGCCTGTAGTCACATGTTTGATAAAAATAATTGGTCACATATGGGTTTTAATTTATGGTGCAATTTCAGAAGGTAATCTCCATGGTTAAAAATGAAAATAAGATATTTATGAAGGCTGAGTATGTACATGTGATATATTTATTGTCTGTGTCTATGTATGTATGTATATAATGTTTCCTATGTATTTTCCAACTCCAATCATATGATTTCTTATGCCTTTTTAATGACTTCTGGCTATAAATTATTTCACAACCACATAAGATGTCAGTCCTATTATTTGGAATGGAACAGGGCTGATATCTACCTGGATTAATGCAGTGTTTCTGTAACCATTTTACTGATTATATGTGTTTTGTCATATACACTCACCTGCCACTTTATTAGATACACCTTGAAAGTACTGGGTTGGACGCTCTTTTTCCTTCAAAACTGCCTTAATTCTTTGTGGTATAAAACATTCCTAAGAGATTCTGCTCCTTATTGACATGATCACATCACATAGATCCATGATGTGCATCTCCAGTGCCACCATATCCCAGAGGTGCTCTATTTGGTAATCTATTTGGTATAAAGGTAACCATTTGAGTTACAGTAAACTCAATGTCATGTTCAAGAAACCAGTTTAAGATGATCTGAGCTTTGTGACATGGTGGGTAATCCTGCTGGAAGTAGCCATCATAAGATGGTTCGCTCTGGGCATAAAGGGATGCACATGGTCAGAAACAATATTCAAGTAGACTGTGGTGTTTAAACGATGCTCAGTTGGTATTAAGGGGCCCAAAGTGTGCCAGGAAAATATCCCCACACCATTAAACCACCAGAATTCTGTACTGTTGATATAAGGCAGGACGGATCCATGCTCTCATGGTCTTTATGCTAAATTCTGACCCGATCATCCAAGTGACAGCAGAAATCAAGACTCCTCAGACCAAGCAACATTTTTCCAATCTTCTATTGTCCAATTTTGATGAGCCAGTGCAAATTGTAGCTTCAGTTGCCACTTCTTAGCTGACAGTAGTTGTTCCCAGTATGGTACTTTGCTACTGTAGCTCATCTGCTTCAAGGTTTGATGTGTTTTGTTATGTTTTTGATTCACTGTTTCCTTTCTATCAGCTCGGACCAGTCTGGTCATTCTCCTCTGGCCTCTGGCATCAATAAGGCATTTTCACCCAGAGAACTGCTCTCACTGGATATTTCCTCTTTTTTAGACCATTCTGTCTTAAAAACCCTAAAGATGGCTGTGTGAAAATACCGGTAGTTTCTGAAACTTGTCTGTCTGAAACCAACAACCATGCTGCATTCAGAGTTACTTAAATCAGATTTTCCCCTATTCTGATTCTTGGTTTGAACTTCAGCAACTCTTTGTCATGTCAGCATGAATAAATGCATTGATTAGATATTTGCAGCAAATGAACAGGTGTATCTGATAAAGTGGCCAGTGAGTGTATTATAGTGCATGTTTTCTCAACCAGGGGCAGAAAATCGCTCTCTAAGGGTCCGTCTATGCTAATCCTCCGGGGAAGTCAGTGGTGTGTATAATCGCTTTGAATCATGAGCCAGACATCCCAAGTCTCCCAGACGTATCGGGAGTACATCTTAGAATGTGCACATATGACAGAATGAGGGAGGGGGAGAGAGGCGGTGCTTGTGGAACGATGTGTGTGTGCCTGTTGGTGTAGTGCGTGATAGACAAAGAGCATCCTGATTGTCTTATTTTGCTGAGTAAACCAATCAGCTTTCAGTGTGGGGGGCTCTTACCTCAGTGCAGCCTACGGGATCGTCAGGGTAGGGAGAGAAAGTGCCCCAAAATATGCAAATACAAAACCCACTTCACCTCAGATTACACAAAACAGTATCCTTACCTAATAACGGTTAAAAAAATAATGACAGTTTAGTGAGACTTCAGTATTACCCGTGGTGGACTGAATGATTGTAAAAGGCATGTGGAGGTGAGTAGGGTCATTTAATGTGCATTAGGTCTATATTTAGGTCTACAACAGACTGTCATGCAAAGATAAAACTTACACACACGGACAGAATTGTTGGTACCCCTCGGTTAATGAAAGAAAAACCCACAATGGTCACAGAAATAGCTTGAATCTGACAAAAAGTAATATTAAATAACAATTCCATGAAAATGAACAAATGAAAGTCAGACATTGCTTTTCAACCATGCCTCAACATAATTATTTTAAAAAATAAACTCATGAAACAGGCTTGGACAGAAATGATGGTACACCTGAAAATAAAGTGACCAAAGGGACATGTTTAATCAAAATGTGTCCACTAATCAGCATCACAGGTGTCTACAATCTTGTAATCAGTCAGTGGGCCTGTATATAGGGCTACAGGTAGTCACTGTGCTGTTTGGCGACATGGTATGTACCACACTCAGCATGGAACAGAGGAAGTGAAGAAAAGAGTTGTCTCAGGAGATTAGAAAGAAAATTATAGACAAGCATGTTAAAGGTAAAAGTTATAAGACCATCTCCAAGCAGCTTGATGTACCTGTGACTATAGTTGCACATGTTATTCAGAAATTTAAGACCGTAGCCAACCTCCATGGACGTGGCTGAAGGAGGAAAGTTGATGACAAATTAAAGACACTTAATATGAATGGTAACAAAAGAGCCCAGAAAACTTCTAAAGAGATTAACAGTGAACTTCCAGCTCAAGGAACATCAGTGTCAGATCGCACCATCCATCATTATTTGATCCAAAGTGGACTTAGTAGGAGACGATCAAGGAGGACACCGTTATTGAAAACAAAACATAAAAAAGCCAGACTGGAATTTGCCAAACTACATGTTGATAAGCCATAAAGCTTCTGGGAGAATGTCCCATGGACAGATGAGACTAAAATTTTACTTTTTGGCAAGGAACATCAGCTCTGTATTCACAGATGGAAAAATTAGCATATCAAGAAAAGAACACTGTCCCTACTGTGAAACATGGAGAAGTCTCTTATGTTCTGGGGCTGCTTTGCTGCATCGACACTTTCGAGTTGTAAACAGGGGGGCCATGAGGTAGAAAAGGTTGAGGAACCCTGTTATAGTCCATTACCGTGCTAGGAATGTAAGTTGTAGCTGAAAATGTGATGAAATGCCATGGCATTCAGATCCTTGGAGACACCACACGGTTACAACACTGGCTCCAAACATGTTCTTCTTATAGTCCATTCGGGATTTCTGAGAGCTCTGAAAAATAGTGCATTGTGGGGTGTTTGGTGCACAATTGATGTTGTCAGGAGGCTAATTTGTTTAGAATCAGCATCACTTTATTCACCAAATTCACCAAAAGAACACGGGTTCTTGTCTTGACGTGCTTTGTACAACAGTGACAGCCACATAATTTCAAGATACAGGCATTACACAAACACAACAGACACACACAAAGGCGGCAGCTGCCTGAGGGAAGAAAAACTGTTTAGATGCTGTGAAAACATGCATGAGACTGTGAGAACCTAGCACAATTAAAAAAAAAAAAAAACAGTTAACTCTGGTTTCTGCATTGGAAAGATGTGGTTCTTCTTACTCGGCTTGGTTCTCACCCACCAGTCGGTCAGAAACAAATAGAAACTGAACTGGAAATCTACAACTATATTACAACATAATATGTCTATTATTGATAGGCCACCATTAGATAAATGTGTTTAAACACTGCTTGGTGCTTTTCCCACTGGCCACTGGGTGTCAACCACACTCCACTGATTCATGTACCACAAAGCCCTCTCAGTAATGCTATAGAATAGTCATAAGAAAACAGAACAGGTTAAGCATCTAGACCATAAATTAAGACATTTACACCTTTGTGTACTTTTGTGTTTTGTACTGTTAGTCATAATAGTCATAATGTGTCTCATATACACATACTCAATATCCACAGATAAGGTATTAATAATCACTTCTATTTATTATACTGTGAGATTAAATAAGAGAGCTTAGAGTGGTACTTAAAAGTCTCATTAAAACCAAAAACTTCCTTTTTAATATCATCCACCCACAAAATGTTTTTCCCAATTTAGGATTGTCCATGTGTTCTTTTTGGAGAGCAGTAGCTGCCTTCTGGCAATACTACCATGGACACTATTGTTGTTCTGTGTCCTCTTGATGGTGGACTCATGCACATTAACATACAGCGCCCTCCATAATTATTGACACCCTTGATTAAAATGTGTTAAAAGCCTTAATTGTTTTTTAAATTTTTTATTGCAGAAGCATAATCTCACTCTATAAATAATTTAGAAAAAAGCAACCTTCAACTCAAAATCCTGACTAAGAAATAATTATTTCCCATAAAATGACCTGTTCTATTGGCACCCTTAACAATTTCTTGGAAATAAATGTGTTTTAACCATTTATGTAAATTCTACTGTAGTTTATAAAGTGGATCAAAGTATCTAGGAACATTCAATTAGTAATTCATCACTTCCTGTTTCCCTGGGGTATAAATATGGCGTTACACAGAGGCCCATTTCTCTTACTCACT
>JAVSBU010328868.1:0-11142 GCA_033118015.1 Loricariichthys derbyi | reverse complement strand
AAATTGGCCGGCGTTTTGATCGCCATATAACGCCACTAAATCTGCCGAATAAAGCGATGTTTTGACGCCGTAGCATCTGGCACACTTCAGGCAACGGGGATTAATACACAGTTCTATCACTTACTTCGCATGTTAAAACGTGGGTGAGAATGGCAGGGTTTTGCTGCCGCTGAAAAAGCCCTGTATACCGTTGGTTAATCCCCAGGTACACAGTGTACAATCCCCAGTGTACACAGGAAAACAGATCAAGCGTTACTACAGGATTATTTGCATATTTAGGCACTGCCCCTAGAGTATCCAGTGAGAGTGTAATGGCTGCCTGCACAGACACTCATTTTTTGGAGTTGATACAAAGCTGTAAGGATTTTTTGACCAAGAAAACTTCGACATGGACATGCCCATGGACATTGATGAAGCTGAGGACATGAGACAACAGGCACCATGCTGGAACTTTGAGGCGAGGTCTGCATGCAGTGCGCTAGCATTTTTATACTGACTGTACTGTTGCCCGTTTTTAACCGGGAGGTGACGTATAGAATTGCGTACTGTCCATTAGTGCCGCGGTTTCGATCACCTCTGTTGCTGGTTAAAACTCTGTTGGTACGCCGGGGAGGGCTCTGTATGCCGTTGATTAGGGATACAATGCCGGCTGCCAAATAACAGTGGTGTAAACTGTGACACTACAGGAAGGGAAAGGATGAAACGGCGATTAAAAAGTATTAAACGCCGTTGTTCGCGTTGTCTCCGTCACTGGTCTTCTCCAGGAGCACTCCTGGAATTATTCAACATGTTGAATAATTTTTCCCAATGAAGCCAGAACTAAGCGACACCCCCTAACGTCGGTGTTAACAACGGTGTTTGATCCCTAAGATGGCCCCGGAGTAGCCAAACACTCTTCCAGGACACTTCCGGGAGCTCTTATCGTCTATGTGTAAATGGGGCTTAAGGGATAGAACTGGGTATTAACCCCCGTTGTCTGATCTTTGTCGGATGCTACGGCATCAAAACATCGCTTTATTCGGCTGATTTAGTGGCGTTTTATCCGCCTATTGCGGATAGTATGGCGATCAATACCCTGGCCAATTTGCTCCACCCCTTTCCACCGCAAAAACAGCCGGAACTACCGCGAACTTCAGTCTACCTACTACCCGCCGATTAAACCGTCTATGTGTAAATGGGGCTTTAATGGCCAGATCAGCACAGATCAGGTATTCTTTGGGAGGTGGATCATTCTCAGCACTGCAGTGACTTCAACCACCAGCATTCTGTGAGCACTGATGAAGGATTAGATGATGACTAACACAAACTGTGCAACAACGGAGGAGTTACTGTCTAATACAGTGCACAGTGATTAAACAGTGTTTAAACACTCCAGCAGCTCTGTCCCATCCAGCAAAACAATGATTAACCCACCCCCATCACATCAGAGTCACTGCAGTGCTGAGAATGATCCACCACCCTAATAGTACCTGATTTGTGGTGGTCCTCACCATTAGAGAACAGAGTAAAGGAGACTAAAAAGTATGTAGAAAAACAAATGGAAAACTGTAGAACTGCAAAGTGCTTCTAAATGGTAAGTGGAACTTATAAAATGCACAGTGATTGTGGAAATAAGGAGGTGTACCTAATAAAGTGAATAATAATTGGTAACGTTTATTTTGGAAGAAAATACATTTTAAATATGTTTCATGTTTTCATAATAAGAAAATAATGTTTTAGCTGGAAAAAAATAAATATTATTATTAATCCAGTGGCAATACATGTAACTTGAAAGGAACTCGCATTTCCACATAGTCAACTCGTGCTATACTTGGCAGTACCAACCTGTGAACATACATGAGAGTTAAAATAGAAAGCATTAAAAAAAGCCAAAAAACTCAACATCAGTCTTAATTTTTACCTCGGCTCTATTAAAATCCTTGTAGTTGATCTTTACATTCCATGGATCATGGATTTTGATTAGCTTACTGAACCCTTTTCCCCTTGTGTAGGGAACGATGGCACACAACATATGCTGTAGCCTTTATAATGATGCTTAGCATGCTTTCATTGTAAGATAAAAAAAAAAAAAGACTGCAAGTGTTGGTAGTGTTCTTGAGAGTTGTTTGAGTCTTTTCTTCCTTTCCTTCCTCAGGATATGTAAACAGAGTAAAGTCTTCTTTAAACACTTAAAAAAACAATGTTAGAGTAATGAACAGCATATTTTTGTTTTTAATGCCAGTCCCAGTAAAGAACAGTAATGCTGGAAGAAGGTTACCATCTCATAAATTGCTCACACTCACTGAATGTTCTCTCAGAATATTATTGTTTTTAAGTTGTAGCTGCAAGCTGCAGCAGAGGGTGGGATGTAACAACAATGTTGTATATGTTCATAACCTTGGCTGTTTAGTCAATACAGCTACACTACAGTATCCTCTACAACATTGCTATATAATATTTTCATGATCTGGGCGTCCGGAGAATGAGGACCTAAGCTCCGAGGGCAAGCCACTGCACCTGAGCATGGTGAGTTAGTGCGACCTGACCCTCGGGGAAGCACTGACCCTACTCTATCTATGGACCCTGTTGTTACCTCGGACCTCCTTGTCCTACACCACCTACCCCTCTTTGCAGGAGGGGTGTTCCTGTAACCAGGAGTGCTGCTAGGAACTGCCTTAAATAAAGGCAGTTCCAGGTGTTTTGGTGCTAATTGGCGCTTAATTGCAACTGCGCACCCAGTGCCCCTGTTGCATAATGGGAATTGCAGTGCCTGCCTGAGAATGCACTGAGGGTCGTCTCGACCCCCTGGCGACAAGTCAGGCTGGTGCAGTTGGGTTGGTAACAAATATGTAGTAACGAAGAACATAGAGTTGTACCTCGGTGTTAATCTGTTGCATTCACCGCTCCCTCTGAGCTTTGTTTGCCACACCTTATGAGCTTTATTCGCCACTCCTTTGAGGTTAATTCACTGCTCATTTTGAGCTTTAAATGCTAAGTAAAATGCCTAGTTTGTTGACAATATTATGGTACTTTTGCTACGGTAGTTACCTTGAAGCATTTGCGTGACAGTAGTTTTCCTTTGTACTCTTTATTCAAAGATTAACAATAATGTAATTTAGTCCTGTACTTTGTAAAATAAAGAAAATCTGCGAGAGATAGAGAGCTATTGTGAGACTGAATCATGACTCTTGAATCGTGTTTTGACTGAATTGAGTCATGTGATATAAGTTTAAGCAAGAGCCTCAAGTGCTGAACCAACAAAGACTGCTGAGACAAATTTTTCTCCTCAAAATATGTCAAGAAGCGAATTTATCAAGTTCCAAGGTGGTCGAGTACTGAACTTCACAATGTATTATGGACATGAAGTGACATACACAGGTGCATTATTTATTAGACTCCACGGTTCTCTGGATGTGCAGATGTAGTGATATAGTAGTAGTCTGATCGACCCTTGGCCTGTTTCTAACCCAAGTACTTGACTGAGTTATTAATATGTATCCCTGAAAAAAGGACTGTAAGATAAAATATAGGTAAAATGAATCTTGCTCAACATCTGAGTGAATGTGTGAGATCCTGCTCAAACCATCAGAGCACATCAAAAGTTTGTAATGGGTTCTTAATGTGTTTGCCAGCATTCTTCATCACCACATTTACATCTGTAGCTAGAGGTCAACTCGTAAGGAGAGTTTTTTTGTGAAGGCAGTGTTTAGTCTGTAGCATAATGCCTATTCTGGATTAATCTTCTCCTCAGTGCAACATTTACATCTGCTGGTTATATAAACACAGCTCCCACAATTCTCACATTAGCTTCTGTATTGCAGATGCAAATATATTTCAATGCTACGTTCCAGTAATGTCTAGTTTTGTGAATGCTCCGGAGTCCTTGCTTGTCTGTAATGTGATTTAGAAGCTCACATTCCAGAACAGTGTTTTGGCCCTTTTGGGGCTATTAATTTTTTGACGTAAACTGCCCCCACTGTTTTTCTACCACATCAGCTCTATTATTTAGTTTGGCTGCTTTCTCAGCCTTTTTAAATTTACTACTGCTGTTTTTATAGTACCATGCAAAAACCTTAGGCTACCATTAGATTAGTTATGCCTTTGTTTTTTGTTTTTTTGCCTTTTGTATTACCTCTGTCCCTTTATTAACATATAACCATAAAATACAGGAAATTTATATGCGGTATAATCATAAAAAATAGCTTGTATAATCTATAGTATTTAGTGTAATTCATCAGGAAGCCATGTTGTCCCTTCTCCAGTGCGAAGAAGCTTGATTAGCTAAGATAACAGCTAAGAAACCCTCTTTTTTTCAGAAGGGAGAGTTTATTTTGATTTGAAATTAGAGCAGTCCTTCCCCAGGATGGGAGGTGGGAGCAGATTGGGTCTAATCACAGGTCGCAAGGCAGGAACCCACCATGGACAGGGTGGCAGACTGTCACTGGGCAAACACATTCAGACTGGGCCGGTTGACCTAACACACATTTGGAATGTGGGAGGAATCTGGAGGAAACCCATTCAGACAAGGGGAGAAACTTGCAAACTCCACAGACAGTGGTCTCAGTGGACTTAGAATCGGTCCCTAAGAGCTGTGAAGTGACAACAGTAACCATGCGTAACCGTGCCACTCTCTAATGAACTTCTGTTAACATTAGTTCTGATTTATCATTGATTTAGGGAAGTCATATTTTATAATGTAAACCAATGCTTAGTGGCTAACTATTGTTAACTAATCCAAGAGGGCAGCATGTGGTTAATGCAGTCGCCTCACAATTCCGAGATCCCTGATTCAATCCTAACCTCAGGTTCTCCATGTCCATGTGGGTTTACTCCAGGTTTTCCAGTTTCCTCTCACATTCTAAAGTCTTAGGTTGATTTGGTTGATTGGTCACTCTAAATTGTTCCATGACTAGTTGATGTAAGCTTGTGTCTGGTGTTAATATAGGCACAGATAGCCATGATGTGATGTTAAATAAAACAATCAAACTAATGCAGGATATAATGTAAGCTAATCGAACCCTGATGTAAAACATGACCCACAGATAAAATAAAAAGAACCATTGGCCCATGTTCAAGCATGGTTTAAAAAAAGTGCAACAACCCTCTGTTAAAGTAAAACTAAATTTTTGCAGTGTGGCTTAATTCTCTTGTAGCCTTCCGATGCACTGTTGGCTTATAACCAACAACAGCTCTAATACAGTGCAAACAAATAAATATAAGCTCTATAACAGCCTTCAACTGAATTTAATCTTAGACAGAATTGCAATACACATTACAGGTATTACCTGGCTCTTTTTGGTGGTTAGACCTGTATGTGGCTCTGTTTTGTGACCTCTCCTTGTAATATTGGAGAGATGGTGCATCAGTAAATGGAGCATAATCATTCAGAGTGTATTTCAAAGCAGTTTACAGATACATTATCACAATCGAGTCTGAAAATATCCATCTATCAGCCATAACATTAAAACCGCTGCCAGCTGACGTGAATATTAACGACAGTGTGATTCTCTCAGCAGTGTTCTGCTGGGAAACTTTGTGTCCTGGCATTCATATGGATGCTACTTGACGTGCTACTGTCATGATGTGGACGTCAGGGAATGTTAGGACCTAAGCGCAGAGGAACGAAAGCCCGCATGCTGATGGAGGGGAAGGCTGGATGGTAGGTGGTGAAAGCACTGACTGGAAGGCATTGATTCTACACTAAGGGCCCTGACGGTTACCTCGGACCTCCTGGTTCCTACCCCCCCCCCTCCTCGTGGGAGAGGTGTTACCAGCTGGCTCTGGATACTCCCTCGAACAGACCCGTAGTACCCACCTGGGAAGCGTGCACGTGCGGTGGGTGTGGTGCAGGTATCGCATGAGCGCTGCAGTGGGGAGCGCCGTAGTGTTTATATTCTTAAGGTCCCTTTCGGCTGAGAACAAAATGGCACGTAGTGCTTCACAAAGGCCCCTATCCGCTGGGAACGAAAAAATAATGTGTAGTGCTTCAACAGCCCCTATCTGTTGGGAATGAAAATAGTGGCATTAAGAGCAACACAAAAAGTACTGGCATTTTAAGCCAAACGTGAAACGGAGTGAAAGCACTGGTTTTTTAAGCTGAATGCAAAATAGAAAGAAAGCATTGGCAACAAAAATAGCACATAGTGCTTCACAAAGCCCCTGTCGGCTGATAACTAAAATAGTGGCATTAAGCCCAACATGAAATAAAGTTAAAATACTGGCATTTGAGCCAAATGCAAAACAGAGAGAAAGCTCTGGCTTTTAAGCTAAATGAGGGATGGTGTGAAAGTGCTGGCTTTTAACGTCCATTGTGTCCAAGTGAAAGTACTCGCATTTAAGCCACCCCAGGAACGGCGCTACAGGGCTGGCAACAAGACAAACATGGAAACGCAGCGAACTGCAGCAGGTCAGTGGTAAAACACATGAAACAGTACAAGGGTGTGACAAGCGACACTGCTGAGAGCTGATTAATAAAACTCCGCCCAAGTGTCGCTTATCAGCTATAATTAATTGAACACCAGTAGCGAGCGCTACATACCTGTGCCTGCCAGGAGACATTGCTCCACCCACACTACTTCCTGATTGCTGCCTCTGTCCTCTAGCAGCAAATCATGCCACAGCGGGCTTCAAGACAGTTACTTAAACATTGTTGTAGACCAAGTACACCCCTTTATGGTAACAGGCTTACATGGACACTCTGGACACTTCGGTTTCCTTCAGCATTTCAGTTGCTGTAAAAAGCCTCCAGTATGTATTTGACTAGGCAAATACATACTGTTTAAGTCAATATCATATAGTTTAAGGTATTGACTTGGCTTCCAAATTCTCCAGATCTCAATCCGATTTTGCATCTGTGGGATCTGTTGAACAAACAAGTCCGATCTATGAATGCCCAACCTCATAACTTCAGGATGTTAAAGGATCTTCTGTTTCATGTCAGATACTACAGAACATTTCAGACATTTCATGGAGTCCATGTCTCTATGGGTCAGAGCCATAGTGATAAGAGGTGGACCTACACAATATTTGTAAGGGTCCCTGCCATAGTCACATCATAGTGAAGCTGGTGAAGCAATTTTGGATTCATGTCGATAAGGATCCCGTTTGTGTCACCGGCTGCCCGGCTTCGGCCCAATCCCGGGGCAGAGTGCTGAGGCATGCATCGGCAGGGGTTAGGGACACGTGTGTTCCTTTTACTTTTGCTTCTGATGCGAGGCTCTTTTGAGCTGGCTTGCTCCATCCGTTTTGTGCATAACGGGTGGAGCATGCCAGCTAAAGAGCACTGATCTGCCGATCTGTCAATTTGCAAAGCCATAGCAAGATAAGCGCCATTGCGTTTGAGGAGTGCTATCTCACTCATTAAACGCCTTTGTGTTTGGGAAGCACTTGGTGGCATTGCAGGGTGGTAACAACAGTCTTGCTCGTGGGTGCCCCGAGGGAGTTAGGGAAAGAGGTACCGCCTCTCCTGCGAAGAAGGGAGGTGACATAGAACCCAAGAGGTGTGGTAAGGCGTAGCTTATAGAGTAGGTAAAGTCCATTTCCCTCTGTGCCATTTGTCCCCCCTTCCAGACCCGTCCTGTCTCCCATGTTGTCATGCGCCACTGTGACCTGACGTAAATAGGTCCACTAAGGTACGTTTGACAGAGAGTGAAAGCAGCTGCAGGCTGGGGTACCAGCCAGGGCTCAGTTTTTGTCATGTTCGTCGTGATTGCCTTTCATATCCCCCTCCTCTGTCCCCGTGTGGTTGGCCGGTGTGGTATACCAGCCATAAAACAAGAACTGTGCAACTCCGGATGTGACTTTTTTGTCCCTGTGTGCCCTAGCCCCCGCTGGTTCTGGGGTTAACTGGTAAGGCTATCGTTTTCCTTTTTATTATTTTAATGTTGTTGTTTTTTCATTTTGTGTTTTTGTCTTTAGTTATTGTTCATTATAAGTTAATATAATCTACAATTTTTCACAAAGCTCTATGCAGTTGGGTCCTCCTTTCCACCTCACCTCCAATATGTAACAATATTAGGCAAAAGTTTATATTGTTATGGCTGATCAGTGTATGTGTAGGAACAGACGTTTCAGCGCCGACATGCATTGCTTTCTCCCAGTGTCATGGTAAATATTTAAATGTTGTGCTGAATAACAGAGGAATATGGAGTGTGACTCACTTCTTGCCACATCTCATACATCAGGTTCTATCTTTGCTTACACTCTGAAAGGTCAGCAGTAAACTGGGTTGCATTTGAGCCTGATTTTACTTAATTTGGAGTGGCACAGCATCCGAACGGCATTTGTTGTCTCGAGCTATTGGGTCTGTCTGCTTTATTTCTTATATCTGTTTAAGGTTTGGCTATGTGATTCTGCCTGTATTTACTATTTACTGTCAAATAATGAACAATGTCCGTCATCCCTTCTGGATTTCTTCTGTTGGATTTGTTTTGCAGAGGTCTATATTGGCTGACATTAATTGTTCACCCAGAATTAGGACAGAATTTTACCAGCTACCTCTTGCCACAAATAATGCTTCACAAAACCAAAAACTCCAAAAGAAACATACCAGGTATGAAATATGGTAAAGCTATAATAAATGTTAGTGTCAAAAACAATGCTAATCGCCAGCAATTGAGTCAATTCACTACTCTTGACTAGTCAAGTTTTCCCTTTAGGAACATACAGTATTTAATAATACTACTGCTGCTACTACGTCTAATATTACTATCAATACCTCTATTACTATGGCCAGTACTAATATTACCATTTCAGCTACTATTACTATATTACTATTATAATTACTATTATTACTAGTATCATGGTTCTATCAATATGGATTGTGAGGACCTAAGCACCGTGGGTGAGTTACTGCACCTGCATGTGGCAGGCGAGGATGGCCATGGGGATATGGATGGCAGCGCCCTTGGGAAAGCACTGACCCTACTCTATCTAAGGGCCCTGTCTTTACTCTCGGACCTCCTGGTCCTACACCGCCTTCCACTCTTTGCAGGAGGGGCGGTACCAGTCGACCCTGCCAGACACTTCCGCCGAGGAACTACTGCCAGAGTGGCCTTGCCACCAGCTGTGGTCATGTAGTACACTAATCGCAGGACGAGTAGGATTTGGGATGAACAGGCAATGCTAGCGGCATGTAACATATAACAAAAGGCCTGAATGGCAGAGAGTGATTAAGGTTAAGTGTGGAGCAATTAAGGTGAAGCCTGGAGCGTTGGGGAAGCGCAAATAGCTGCGGCGAACTCATGAGGGGAGGAACAAGGCTGAGGAAGGAGTGCTCAGGCTGCAATGGCGGCTATCGCCCAGCGGAGGACAGCAGCACTGAGCTGTGGTTGGCGGATAGCGAGAAGCTGAGTAAGAATAGGCAGCTCAGCAGGCTGAAGAAGCAGCTGGCGTTTAGCCATGTTGGCGCCCAACAGCAAACAATAATCAGCAGCTCAGTGGGCTGCAGAAACAACTGACGATTAGCAACGTCAGTGCCTAAGGGTGAGCAATAATAAGCAGCTCAGAGGGCTGCAGAAATAACGGGCGATTACTAGCATTAGCAGATAATGATTGAAAGTGAATGACATTAAGCCAAAGCGCAATAAATATGCGTTCAGTCGGCAGCGAAACATACAAATGAGAATAAGGACTCGACACGTAGCGGCACAAGGAACTGGCTTAAATAACGTCAGAACTAGCTGCTCCGCAACAGCCTTTAATTAGTGCTGCATGTCTGGCGTACTCAGTACATGGTGGGAGATGTAGTTCCCACCGGCGAGCATGCCAAAGGCCGTCTTGGTGTTCTGGCGGCAGGCCGGGCCGCAGCAAATAGACTCGTGACAAATACTATTAATATTCTTACTACTAATATTATTGGTACTGCTAATACTATTACCACTACTAATATTACTATTACTACCATTACTGTTACAACTGCTAATACAATTACTACTTCTATGACTATTACCAATAAAATATTACTGCTGCTAGTATTGCTGTTACTACTGCTATTATTACTGTTAAAACCATTATTGTTACTACTGCTACTACTACTAGTACTATTACTACTTTTACGACTGTTACCACTACTAATATTTCTGCTGCTACTTTTACTGTTGCTATTATTACTGTTACTACTGCTACTATTACTGTTACTACCATTTCTGTTATTACTGCTACTATTAATAGCATTACCACATTGCCCCTATCAACAGTCTTATAAAATGACTGTACTTGAGCAGTGGAATAGGGCAAACACTCCTTTGAAAAAAGCCAATGTGTTAAAAACCTTTATTGTAAATAAAATATAATTTTCAGCAATGTATAGTTGAATAAGTTACCTTTCTATTGATATAACTTGTTGTAATATTTTTTGCAGATAATCCACAAAAAATCAACTTTTAAAACGCCCACTGGCAGATTATATCGCCCATTGTTTATCAATGGCGATTTGGCTGAGTTTCGTCAGCACGCCACGGTCAGCTGAGACAGTTGTTACGAAAATGGGTACAGCGTGGAGAATTCTCAGCCTAAGTCATTGAAACTTGGTATCATAAAAGGGAATTACATCCGCAAGCTAGCGAGGCAGTCCGCATCAAAATGGCGTCAGCGGTTCACGAGATATCGTGTTTTAAATTATAAGTTATTAACATTTTCAAAAGTGTATGCTGCGGGTGAAATGTGGATATGGTAAGTACATTTTTAAACTATCCTAGCATCGATTGAATATAATTTTTTCCCAAATAAAACGCATTTTTATGGTGAAATTAGACAACAAAGTGTGTGTGTGTGCAGTAAGGAGGCGCACGGAGTGAGAGAGACGCAGCGGCGCCTGTTAAACGACAGAGTGTAAACAAACGAGCTCCCGTTCTGTTTTCACAGCACTGTTAGGTTTTACACATAGATGGTTTATTCGGTGGGTAGTACATAGACTGAAGTTCGCGGTATTTCCGGTTGTTTTTGGGATGGAAAGGGGTGGAGCAAACTGGCCGGCGTTTTGATCGCCATATAACACCGCTAAATCTGCCGAATAAAGCGATCTTTTGACGTGATGAAGGCTGTGTTCCAAAATCGCACTCCTCTCATAAATAGTGCAACTTACAGGTCAGCCAATTATTAGAATTTAAGTTAATTAATGGGTAAGCGAATGGGTTGTGTGATTAAATGAAGAGTAAGTTAATT
>JAVSBU010328651.1:0-11143 GCA_033118015.1 Loricariichthys derbyi | reverse complement strand
TTCCCATTGACTTAACATTACTGCCGCTCAGCGATGGCTGTAACTCTGACACTTTTTGAGCTAGAAACCTGAAAATCGGCATGCATGGACCGTGGAGCACCTTGACCCGGCATTTGCATCATGGCAATCACACTCGCATTTTCTGCACGAAATGCACCTCTCTAGTTGCTTTTGTTTTCAGTTTAATAGAACTGGACCACAGAAGTTTTTTCAACAGTTCAAAACTGGATCGGCCTGACCTCATGCAGCTACAGACATCCTTAGCATTTGATGCAGTAATCCTGAATTGTCTCGCCTGGTGCCATTCACTTGTGCCTTGACTTTTCACAAGTTCAATAATACCACCAGTACTAAACACATCGTTTACGAGATTATTTTGAAATTGTCTGCACTGTTCTTTAAGCACAGGGTCATTCTGGTCTACCACAAAGTCTCCATACTTGTAAGGGATGACATTTTCCCACATGGACTTTCCACCACCTAATCCATGCCTCAAGTTTATCAACAGTTTATTTACCCTTTCTGCTCTAAAATCCACCGGTCGAGGGTCAAGCCGGAGAGCTTCATCTGCTTCTCTCCTTCGCCGTTTTGGGGGTCCATTAAGTCCAACACTGTCATAATTAGCATTATGCAGGGGTTTTGCTTGCTTGCCTTTCCTACCCTTATTCCACTGACAGAGTACTGAAGTACATGCCTGCTGCTGTTTTTTGGTTTTACTCCAGTCCAACAAGGCAAACAGTAAAGCTGTGACATGATTGCACCTCCCCATGACTGATGCTCTGCAGTTGCATGAAGCTCCTCTGACATAGCCACTGTCATTTGACATGCCAACATGTCTCATATGCTTTCTTTGGAGCATACGAAGATAAACATTTGCTGCGGCAGTAGTAAACACTGTCCATTATACAGTCTCTCATTGATTGTACATGGCCACTTTTGAAGAAGACCATACCCTTTCTCATTGGCTTTTCAGTTCCAACATTTATTGTGTCCTCATGGTTTGTATCTGTGTCATCATTAGAGTCATCAGGTGGGCATGAATCAACTGTTACAAATTGGACACTTTCTATTATGTGTCCAAAATTTAACATCTTTGGCATATCAACCGATGGGACGAGGTAGAGCGGTATATGGGGCAGGGGGGGCTCCACTTTCGCTCAAAGGACTCCTGGACTTCAGACCTGTGTGTTCAGTGTTCATCTCTGCCTCATCTAAAACTCTTTTTAAGCCAATCAGACAGGTTTATTAAAGTCGGCAATCAATAAAATTTCAGTACGCTAAACTTCCTCCGTTTGATCAAATTTGTTCAACAAACTAAATAACATTTTTCACAAGTGTTATGGCTACACTCTTACCAATTTCAGCCATCTACATGCAACTATTTGTTAAAAATTCAAAACTTTATACATGTTGTCACCCATAATTGTTCACAAACGCAACAGTGTCTTGCCAACCATGTATGTTTTCCCTCATCTGGTGTTTGTTCAATATGTAAACTTAGAATATTTATAAGCCCATATATCCACATGGTGAGAATTTTAGGTTTTGATTGCAGCTAAGAATGTCCTTTTTAAAATTTCTTACAGATAATTGGCTAAAAACACCAGGCTTTTGCAGTATTTCTCAAGTGATAAAAACTGCCATGTACAACGGTACTAATTTGCTTCCCAAATGTCAGAGTGGAGTTAAAATAGATGCCAAATTTTTTTTCTATGCGGATGTACATTAATGGACAATGAGCACATGAGCATTGGTTACAGTGCTGTTAAAAAAAAAATTTAAGCGAACGACCTTGCTTTTTGAAAAAGGAAGATTTATATTTTATACATTACTCCCCAATGTGTAGACATGGTAGAGAATATATAATAGTAACCGAGGACGTTTTGACCCTTGGGGAAGATTTCACCAGATGGTTTGTTCATATCACGATTTGGCCTGGGAATGTTTTGGCATAGGGACGATATGACCTGTAACCGGTCAGGCTGGGAAAAAGATGGACACTTCCTGGCATTCTGTGATCTTCCACTGTGTGCAGTCCCTTCAAGGGACTGTTTGAAGGCTTTTGGGAAAACTAAAAATAAAGTTAAACATGCAGCAATACTGATTTCTTCTTAGAAAATTATTTTTTTCCTACAGCAGTTTTTGTTTAAAACACTGGTGTTTTCGTACATGTCAATACAATTCACACGGCTGCTATTGAATGAGTCAGTCTTGCTCATTAGATTATGCACATAAAAATCATTAATTAACATCCATTCATAATCATTAGATTATGCATATTAAAAGATTATGCACATTAGATTATGCACACAGAATGTGGGAAAGTGTGCGTCTTGAACTAACTATGATTTAGTTAAAGCGTCGGTTCATTCATAATCATTAGATTATGCACATTAGAATATTTAGATTATGCACATTATAATGCACATTAGAAGATTTAGATTATGAACATTATTATGCACATTATGCAGCACATTAAATTATGCACACGGAACGTGGGAGAGTGTGCGTCTTGAACTAACTAATTTAGTTAAAGCATCTGCAAATGAGGCCGTTGTATAAAATGAAACGAGGACGTTGAGGACGTTTTGACCACAACCAGAGGATGTTCTGACCTAGATGAAGTGGGACGATTTGGCCTAGGGACAATTTGACCAGATACCGCCTGGCCTGGTAGAAATATCAACTACTGTATATATCATATATTCTGAATTTATAACCTGATTGATTGCTGATGTTTTGGGATATGGTAAGAGTGTTGGGTATCATTAGAAAGCTACGTTTCTGCTCTTTCATTTGGTATGCATCCCATGTCATTGCGATCGTGGGTTCGTGAGTAATTTAAGAGTAATCTGAAGACAGCACTGTTTGCCTCCTGGATAAACTAAAATTTTGACAAATTTGAAAATTATTTTCTCAGCAGCACATCGGTGCACAGACAAGTGCTTATTCCGCTCTTTCCAATGACATGCGGCTCATCCCTCTGCAACTTACCATTCCGGAGATATTTAACAGAGAAGGGGTGCATTTTTTTTTTTTTTTTTTTTTTTACACATAATGCGGGTATCGGGCTCATAGGGTTAAAAACCTATGGTCCGTGTACATCGCGGCCATTCTATTTGTATTTTGAAATTAAAGTACAGAGATCAGAAAATGACTTGTTTTTCGTTTTTCTTTGCCATTATTAAAACGAAAAATGAAATACGAGTCATTTTCTGAGCTCTGTATTTTTATTTCAAAATGGAAATAGAATGGCCATGACATACACAGACTCAGTATCATCTTAAACTCAATGTGAAATCTTAAAGACAACCAGTGCAGAGAGGTGAGTACAGGAGTGATGCTCTCCGTTTTCTTCATGCCTGTCGAAAACCTAGCTGCAGCATTTTGAACCAGCTACAGGCGCTGCAGGCTGGACTGACTGAGACCGAAGTACAGAGAGTTACAATAATCAAGACAAGAGGAGATGAACACATGGATGACACGTTCCAGATCTTTGGTGGACAGAATGTGCTTGAGTTTTGCAATATTTCTCAGGTGATAAAAACTGCCACGTAAAATGGTACTAATTTGCTTCCCAAATGTCAGAGTGGAGTTAAAATAGATGCCAAGACTTTTTTTCTATGAGGATGTACATTAACGGACAATGAGCACAGAGTATTGGTTACAGTGCTGTTAAAAAAAAAAATTAAGCGAACGACCTTGCTTTTTGAAAAAGGAAGATTTATATTTCATACATTACTCCCCAATGTGTAGACATGGCAGAGAATATATAATAGCAACTGGGGATGTTTTGACCCTTGGGGACGATTCGCCCAGAGGACGTTTCGACCCAAAAATTTGAGTGCGGAAATTTTTCGTTATTGTCGATGATTGCATCGACATAAAAAGAATGTATTATGTGTGAATTACGAAAACGACAAACGTATCGTGAATATCAATTTTTTTTTTCTCCGCAATCATTCGCACAGGCAAATTTTGTCACCGTGACAGCACCTTTAGATCACCTCAAATTCGGCAGATAGTCCAAGACAGCAATGATATAGTATGAGTTCCACCAAAAGCACACGTTAGCCCGAAGGCAAGCTTGGCGTTGCCATGAAAGGCGAAATGAATACATGCAAATTTAGCCCCACCCCTAGCCCAGACTGTATGAATGCAGGGCTTTTAATATAAATATAATACATTTTCTTCGTGACATTAATACATTTTTGTAATATTAATAATATAATATAATATATAATATAATATAGTTACATATAATATAAGTTCATTTCCCTGCGTTCATTTTAAGCTTTCTTTTTTCCCCTATATTTAAATGATTTTCATCAGCTGTGCTTAACTGCATGTCTGTTCATTTTTGCCATGAGAAATAAACACTTTTTTTCCCGGTTAGCACAACTTAAGGTTTAAACCACAGCCCTAATTAATAGAAAAAAACTGTTGTAGATGGCGAATATTAAATAAATGTTTATTTGAATAACATTAAGTCAATAAATACACCATGTCCGTTCATTTGTGCCAGTGCAGATAAACACTTTTTCCCCGTGAACACAACTTAAGGATTAAATCACAGCCCTAATTAACCCACAAATTGTTGTAGATGGCGAATATTAAATAAATGTTTATGTATATAACATTAAATCAAGCAATACCTGTAACATTTGTGGTAATATGTTGTACTAATCCGTATCTGTTGATCAGTCCTGCACACCAGCTTGGAGGAATCGCTCTGGTGTCTCTCATGAATGCAGAGGAGAAACTTGTATCCAACAATGGAAATGGCTTTTCTATGGAATTTATATCCTTGAAATGACACAAATCCTCTTTGACAGACCATGGATTCTCTTTGACAGACTACGTATCGTCCTTGACAAGCTTTGACAAACCTCGGCAAAGCGTACAATTGTAGGTCTCATAATCAAACATGTTTGATTTTCTCCTGGGTTCGCAGTATTTAGGCCATGACTCCCTGTAATCACAAAAAAAAAGCCCAGTTAAGCTATGACATACCCAAGACACTCCCAGTAAACTTGTGTAACCACGCGAAAAGGCTGCGCCATGACAGCCATAGCAAAATACTGCTATGTGAGATTGGGATATAAATGGTGCTACCTGGACATACATGAGAGGGAGATGGGAAATCAAATGATGGGGCAAGGTGAACAACAGGATGAGGGAAAATGATATAAACCAAGGGGATATAGAAACAGGATAGAACTAAAGTAACAATCCAAAGTTCAAGCAAAAATGAAACTAAATGGGCAAAGTGAAGAGGCAAACTAAGATAATCAGCAATGCTCAAGTACAAAAGGAAACTGAAAACCCAAGAAGCCAAAAAACAAGCCACGTGCAGATCAGAAACTGAAACCGCTAGCAAGACAAGAGGCCGAACATGAGTTGTTTATGTTCGGTGAAAAACACCGAACATAAACACGAGAGCAGTCACTGAAAACTAGATGCAAAATACCAAGATGGAAACGTGAACGAACTAAGTGGAAAATCAATTGTCAGTGATGCGCAAAGCAACCAAGGATGTGACAAGAAACAGTGACAAAAGCCAGGTTTAAATAAACGCCATGTCACCTGTTTCTCATCAGCCCTGATTGCTTCTTGTACATCTGGGATATAAGCATGCCAGTTCTGCTCTCTAGCAGCCAAATGAGAGCCGGAAGCACACTTGATGACAATAATAATGTCCTTTAAAAAATTCATGATTTGGTACAAAGGCAGTATCTCTGAAAGGCTGAGACAGCAGAGGATTTTAAGGATCAGAGGATTTCCGGTTTGTCAACACATGTGTGTGAAAACTATTTAAATGTTTAAAATGTCCCTCAAAGAAAGATTGGAAGGGATTTGCATACGGCAGTACTTTTACTGATTTGGCTTGTCATTGCATTGTCTTGTTGAAAAATGCATAGAGATCCTTGGGAAGATCTCATCTTGAATGCAACTTATATTGTAGCTTATAGCTCTAAAGTCTCAATGTGTTTTTTTTTGTTTGTTTGTTTGTTTTGTTTTGTTTTTTTCATTAATGCTCCCATCACAGAAGTGTAAATATATCTTTACCAATGGCACTGACAAAACCCCATCCCATGACAGAGCCTGTCATTTGTAGTTGTTGCTGATAACAGTCTTTATTTTTGGTATGGAATATGTGGATCTATTTTTTCCCAAAGAAAAAAACCCCTCCAGGAATGCTGATTTTTTCTGACAATAATATAATACACATTTCCACTGTGTGATGGTCCATCCTTGATACCCCCGAGCCTGGAGAAGTTGAAGCCACTTCTGGACAAGGTTAACAGTTTTAAAGTTTTAAGTGGCATTTGTGAATTGTATTGTATTGTAGTGCTTGACAAAGGTTTGCCAAAGTAATCCCTTGACCATGTGGTTATATCAACTATTGTTGAATGGCAGTTCTTTATGCTGCATCATCTGCGGAATTGAAGATCATGGGCATTCAGCTTAAGCTTGTGCTCTTGGCCTTCATGCACTGAAATTCCTCCCAATTACTTGAATCATTTAATGATATTATATAATGTAGAGTATATAAAATCCCTTCCAGTCTTTCCTTGAGGTACATTGTTCTTAAACATTTCAATAATTTTCTTGTCACGCCCACTGAGTATCCGGACTCCATATCCCAGAGGGCTTTGGGTGAGGAGCCGGGTTTGACACGCCCCCTGTCGCCTGAATACTGATTCGGACCAGCTGCAGCTGATTATGGAACTGGTTAAAAGGATCTCCAGTATGTTTGCTCAGTGCGAAGTATTGCCAACCTGTGTTGTGTACCGAGCGGTTCTGATCATGTTATTATCTGTGGTTTCTGGTTATGACTTGTTTCTGTATTTCAGTGTTAATGTCTCTTTGGATTTCCCCTGAACCTGTTTGCCTTGGCTGTTATATTGTACCGTGTACCGACTCTGGACTGTGTTTCCGACTACGATCTACACATTAAAGCCTTTATAGTTCCTTTTACTCAGCGTGCGTCTCCCCTGCCTAACCGCTATTACATTTCTCACACATTTATCGACAGACTGGAGAGTCTCTGGCCATCTTTGTTCAACAATTCAACCTTTCTAGATTCCTCATGACTTTGTCAAGTTTCCTTCTACAGTCCAAAGACATGTTGATTGGTCCGTCTAAATCAGTCCATGACTAGTGTGTTGATATAAACTTATGTCTGTCTGAACATGGCCACCGATGCTGCGGTGATGTGAAATAAAACTAATAAACATATTATTGACTTGTGTATTTCACGCATCCTCCCCTAGCACTCGTGAAATCCTTACATCTTATTTAGAGCATATTCTTCATAAAGCTTTAATAAGGTTCATCAGACTTGCTCTCTCTCTGATAAAATTCTCTTGAATTAAACTTGATTTTCAACTCCTAAAACCATAAATCTGTTTTTTTTTTTTCCATCACTAACATGCTCACTCTTCCCTCTGAACAACATTCATATTCATATTCTCAACCTGAGAAATGCACAACAGCTGTCAAAAAAGGGATCTCAAATAGTTAGCATTCATGTAGTCAGGGCAGGTACCTCATACAGTTGCAAAATGTCATAATATTTCATATGTTCACCTGTGTAATTCTCTTTAACTGCCAGGGTATATAAAGAAGTATATATAGTATATTATAAGATGATTTCCATGTTCAGAATGGCTAATGGCAGCCCCATCCACCCAGGTCCCTTGGGGCGATTGTCAGGCCATATCAACTGCTCTCCATGAAGCTGCACTGCAATTCACCAGGGTCCACACACATGCTATGGAATTATAAGGCTTTTCTTTTCACTCTCTAATGCATGCACATAAAACACACACACACACACACACACACACACACACACACACACACACATCCCTTTTCTCTGGCAGAGTGTTATAATATTCTCTGCCTTTGGCGTACAATTATGGCATGCTTGAGGATAAATCCCAGAGTTTTACCTAGGGGGGTAGCAGTAGGTTTACACAATGAACAACTGCTTTTAGCAGTTTTAGCTTGTCATTAAGTAGCAACCCCCACTAAGACTGATGCTTAGCAGTAATCTGGGTGAAAACTAGCAGAAATCAATATTTCCGTATACCATCTTCTAATAAACATCAATAACAATGATATTTCTTAACATATTTTCAAAGTGATAACTGTTTATAAAAATACATAAACTTCTTTTTTTAATCTATGTGTTTTTCGTTTTTTTTGTTTTTTTTTTAAGTTTTATTATTTATCAATCAAAGACAAGTGTATAGACAACTCTTTGTTCTCATGTAAGTATAGCGTTTATGGACCGGGTGTTGTGGTGTGCATGTGATTTGGTGGTAAATGCAGTTTAAACATGTTTTATGAATATTAACAAAGTATATACTCATCTTTGACTGGCCTATCCAATGGTGTAAAAACAAATTCGCATGTGACGTCTATAACTCTAGAAAATAGTTTCCAAAGTTGATGCTATTTTATTCCATTAACCATATTACTATTAATATGGTTATATTTATTGAACATAGAAGCTTTTAGAATTAAAATAAACCGATTCTACATGTCTTAAAGCAGGTTTGGATACTCGCGTTTACAATGACATGGCACCACCCGCAGGTTTGATCTCGAAATTGACAGGCGGAGCTGCCATGTTCTTTCATCAGTAGACAAACAGCACTATAGAAAAACTTTGTGTTATTATTAATATTGTAGCGTCTGTGCGCTGGGGGTGCAATGGGGTCATTTCAGAGCTACCCAGCATGCAACGCGCTATGAATGTTAATGAGCCTGTATGTGTCACCATCCTGGGGTTGGCTATTGGGAGCCATGGGGTTTCGGGTGTATGCACTCGTTCTGTTTTCAGTTCGCTAGTGTGTGTTTAACAGCTCTGTTTAACAAGAGTGCATTGCCTGCATGCTTGTCTATGTGTCCTCCTTGCTGTCATGCTACACTGGTGTCAGAAGTGGGGTTTTGTTGTCGAATGTTCATGGAGAAAATAAGGTTTTCCAAGCAAAGCTGAATCTCTACCGGGGGGACTGAGTGGAGAGGAACTGGTGTACCAGGATACCAGCTAAGATGAGCAGACTGCGCCAACAGAAGAAAGCAGGAGCAGCAGCAGACCTGGTTAGACCAGCAGCAAGTCACACAGCGATTGTTCTAGCAGCCACCGTGTTCGTGCTGTGCTGTGCTGCGCTGCACAGATGGCGATGACCGCAGCAGCGGTGGCGAGCAGTGCCTCTAACGGAGGTGGCGGCAGAGAGAACACTGCCATCGCGCTACGGAGAGAGGTGCTGAGGGTGTTGGAGAGGATACCACAGGCTGAGTTCAATAAGCTGGAGGTCCCATCAGCCCAGAGACAGTGACTGCGGTGGGTGCGGCGGCTGGTGCGGGGACGGCGGCGAGCAGCATCTCTATTGGAGGTGGCGTCGGAGCGGATGCTGCCATCATGCTCAACACAGTGATCACGGCGCACACAGCGACAGAGACGACGACTGTGACGACAAACAACATTCCTATCGGAGGTGGCAGCGGGCACGGCGGCTGGGCGAAGGCTGCCATCACACTACGGAGAGAGACGCTGAGGGTGTCCGGGGAGACACCTCAGGCTACACGTATTCAAGACGCCGGAGGAGGCCATGGCAGAGGCTGGGCGCAGGAGTTGGTGCTTGGTTTGTGATTGTTGTGTGTTTTTATTATTTTAGAATTTAAGTCTCTTCTTAAAACTTTTATTTTTTTCATCCTCTTCCTGCCGCTTCCCATTTGGGAAGCGTGAATAATCAGGATGAAGGGATCTGTGTCCGTGCCACATATATGGTGTTATACTGCCATCTAGTGGTGCAGCATAGCTGCATGCCTAATTGGACTCAGCTGCACTCAACATTTAAAAGGTGGAAGTGAGAACAGAGCAGTCTGCCAGCATTAACCTAGCATTATACATATGGATCACACTCCATGGCCCTGTTCAATTCTAATGGTTAGGTGCTGGTGGCATGCAGACTCGCTAATGGGATCTCTGTTTTCTCTTCACAGATTCACATTCTTCAGATGTGAGGCACATCTGAGTTATAGTGGGGTGGGCACACCAGCCTTCCATTCTGTGCCATAGGGAGTTAAGGACAAAGGTACCACCCTTCCTTTGAAGATGGACGGTGGGGTAGAGCCAGGAGGCTCGAGATTCAGTAGGGTGTATCCATTAGTGTAGGGACAGTGTCTTTTCCCTCAGGTGCCGTACACCCCCCTCCAGTCCTGTCCTGGGTCCCCCGCATCATCATCTGGCAGTGTGATCCAGTGGAACAGATCCACAGTGACCCACATGTCAGTGTCACCAGTGAGTGGGGTTACCCACAGGCTGGGGCACACCCTAGGGTGAATGTGTTTTGTCACTTGCCATACCTCTTTCTCCTTTTTTCCTACCTGGCTGATCGGCAGGGCCCACCAAAGGCCACCAGGCATGACTTCGTTGTCTTGTGTGTCCTATATTATTTTTATTATTTTGTCAGAGTGTGATTTAGTTGATTTTTTTTTTTTTTTTTTTTTTTTTTTATGTTTGCTGTAAGTTAAATTAATCTATCATTATTCTTGAAGCTGTCTGTGTGTGGTTCCTCTCTTTAACATCTTGCCCCCACAGATCATAACACTATTAATGTGTCTGCCATTATTGCACTGTACATCTCTTATTGAGTTTAATTGTATTTGATTTACGCTATATTTGTTGTAAAGCGTCCTTGAACTTGGTGAAAGGCGCTTTATAAATTAAACTTATTATTATTATTATTATTATTATTATTATTATTATTATTATTATTACTCTGTTCACTGTAAGTAGTTTAGGTTTAGTGTACAAACAGTAAACGAACAGTATTGCAGTAAGATATTTGACCATTCATCCATAATTTTTTCCAAAATCAATGAATTTACAGCTTAATAAAATTCCATGTAGTATATACATACATATGAGGGTTGGAACTTAAATAGTGGCAACTTTTTTTTCACAACCGATACAAAAGAGTTACATGTTTGCACCTGTTACTGTCCTTCAAAGTAGTCACCAGCGTTGTGTAGAATCCATTGCCAGTGATGTGGAAGGCGTAGTGTACCGTTAGCAGAGCCTGTTCTGTTGATGGTGCGAATGGAGCGGTCTACTGCCTGTCGA
>JAVSBU010328541.1:0-11144 GCA_033118015.1 Loricariichthys derbyi | reverse complement strand
GTTGGTTTGAGGACAGAGGATGCAGAGGACAGAGTGAGATGGAGGAGGATGACTCGCTGTGGTGACCCCTGAAAAGGGAAAACCCGAAAAAAGAAGAAGAAGACAGAAAGTACTATAAAATAAACTCAACAAAATAAAGGAAATAAACAGACGTGTATGTATGATTAATGTAAAATAGGCAGAAATAGTGCAAGCCTGTTATTTCTAAGTCAATAGAATATCTTATATAAATAATAGCTTATAATTGGCTATCCCCTAATTACTAGTACCTGCATATGTATAAAGATCAGCCATAACATTATGACCTCTGACAGGAGAAGTGAATAACACTAATTATCTTTTCATCACAGCACCTGTTAATGGGTGGAATATATTAATCAACAAGTCAAACATTCTAGTTGTTCTGCTGGGAAACTTTGGGTCCTGCTGTCCATGTAAAACTTATCTAAGCATTGTTGCAGACCCTGTACACCCTTTCATGGAAATGGTATTCTCTGATGGCTGTGGCCTCTTTCAGCAGGATAATGCACCTTGCAACAAAACAAAAATGGTTTAGGAATGGTTTCAGAAGCACAATGACTAGTTTAAGGTTTTCACTTGCCCAAATTCCCCAGATTTCAATCCAATCAAGCAATTTATAGAGTTAAAGAAACTGCTGCTAACCTTTTGGTGCCAGATACCACAGCACACCTTCAGATGTCAAGTGGAGTCCATGCCTCATCGAGTCAGGGATGTTGTGGCAACAGAAAGGGGACCAACTAGGAAGGTGGGCATAATATTATGCCTGATTAGTATTTATAATGATTTTATTTGTAACATACATAGAAGATTCTCATGGATTTGATTCCTTACCACATTGCTTTTTCCAACGTGATAAACAATCAATGGGCTAAAAATCTCCCCAGCTAGAATGTCATCAGGATCTCATGATTGATAATGAAAGACATGGAGCATTCACCCTCCGAAAGCTATGAAATGATGGCGGTATGGTTTCTCTGTATGTCTAAATCTATATAGACACTCTAATTACTAACTCTCACTGCTAACAGGCTTATAATATTAAACATAGAGGCATGGAATCTCCACAGAAAAAAAATTTCAAGCACTACTGTATGGTCCGTTACTTGCCACAATAACTCTACATATGGTAAAAAACTATCCGTAGAGTCAACCTTGACAGAACAGGATTGATTGTGTTGATTATGAATTAAAACACAAAGAATATTACATTAATTCTGAAACCATTTGATTTTTAACCTTTTTATCTTAGTCCTTGCATAAATGCTCAATGAAAATGTAAATCTTCCGTTGCGATTGAACACCACAGGAAACTCAGACATTCAGAGGGAAGATTTTTTTACCACCTGGTTGTCACTACAGGGAAGTCTCCACTTTTGTCTTCCTTTTGTCTTGAGGGGTGGGGGTGGAGTGTGGGTATTGATTAGAACCTTCAGGGATACGGGGTAGGTTTGTTTTAGGGTCCAAGCACAAAGTTCCTTTTGTCAAGGTTTTTCTTTCTTACTTATGATTAATCTTCTGATTCTGCCCTAAGACATATCATGCAGCCTAGAACATAAGTCATATAAAATTGAAACATTGCAACGTGCTGCAGCGAGGCCAAACATGTTGATGCCTGTAGCTCCTACACCATGAGACATTTAAAATGTTTGGTCAGAAGTCACTCCCTATAAAATAGCCTCAATAACCCATAAGCTCAGCCCACTTAGATTTTTGATGTGCCAAAACCTACTTTTTTTTTAACTGGTCCCTGGCATTTTTAACTTAGCCACACATAATTTGTATAAATATAATCTGCATGGGGAGCATGTTCATATTCATCAAAAAAATGACATTCACAAACAAAATGGCCACCACATGACTTTTAGTCATACTAAGGTGGAGCTTAAATTACTTATCTGTAACTCATATAGGTTGTATCAGATTTAAACCAGCCTTTAAGCATACATTACATTATGAAATGCCACTGCTGAAGAGATTGTAGTACCTGTAGTTTGTAACACTTGAACAACAGGGTGATATGGGGGTCCATCTTCACCCTCCGTAACAGTGAGCCCGACCCAGCCCTGCAATGGGCTTGTGTTCCATCCTGGGGATAGATGCTGGAACCCTGCCTCACTGATCAGGGTAACTTCCTTTGACATTAATAATGTTTCCTGTAGTTGCTGATCAGGTGTGCACTGTGATCAGAACGACTGCATAAATGACTCTCTTTAGGTCATGTCCCAACACCCAAAATAGATCCGACTTAGCTCTTCATATATACAACTGGTCTTTTTTTAACCCACTCTATTGTTGATGTACTGAAAAATGAGTCACATTGTGTGTTTAAGATGGTAATAACTTCGGGCTCCTTCGGGAATAAATACCTGGCATTTATATACTGAGAATAAGTGGTACAGTGCAGTAAATGTCTCATTTGATGTGTAGAAAATGGGTCAAAAAGGAGAGATTAATGATTGGTGAAAAGGACGTAATTGTATTTGCAGTTATTATTCATGGTGTTCAGGAGGACAGCAGCCTTTCCTTTCTTTGGTACATATCTCACCATGGTCATGTTGCCACTGAACCCAAATTCTATAGGTAATCAGCACCAGAGATATCAGATTCAAAATGAGGACCAAGAACGTCCTCATCTTCCTCAAGCAGCATGTCTATGAGCATTTTAGCCATATATCTAGAATAACTGGGACCAGTCATGATAACACTAACACTAAAAGAGTTAAAAGCACAAAAATGTTGTCAAATACACCATTAGTTGATAGTATGATATTATTGCTTTACTTTTAAACCAAAAGTTCTATTTTGGTCTCATCCATCCACAAAACATTCTTCCAATAACCTTCTGGCTTGTCCACCTGATCTTCAGCAAACTGCAAATGAGCACCAATGTTCTTTTTAGAGAGCAGTGGCTTTCTCCTTGCAACCCTGCCATTCACACCATTGTTGTTCAATGTTCTTCTGTTGGTGGACTCATGAACATTAACATTAGCCAATGTGAGAGGGGCCTTCAGTTAGAAGTTACCCTGGGGTCCTTTATGACCTTTCCAACTATTACATACCTTGATCTTGCAATGATCTTTGTTGGTCTACCCTCCTGGGAAGGGTAACAATGGTCTTGAATTTTGTACACAATCTACCTAACTGTGGATTGGTGGAGTACAAATTCTTTAGAGATGGTTTTGTAACCTTTTCCAGCCTGTTGAACATCAACAACTCTTTTTCTGAGGTCCTCAGAAATCTCACTTGTTCGTGCCATGATACACTTCCACAAACGTGTTGTGAAGAGCAGACTTTGATTGATCCCTGTTCTTTAAATAAAACAGGGTGCCCCCTCACACCTGATTGTCATCCCATTGATTGAAATCACCTGACTCTAATGTCACTTGCAAATTCACTGCTAATCCTAGAGGTTCACATAATTTTGTTACTCACTAAGATGTAATTTTGGATCAATTTCCTCAATAAATACATGGCCACCTATAATATTAATGTGACATCCCAGAGATGATGCTGTGCTGTACGGAAGGTTGGGATAAAATTCGTCCAAGCCGGTGTGCAGGACTGATCAGTAGTTACCAAAAATGTTTAGTTGCAGTTATTTGGTGCACCAGATCCTGAAAGCAAAGGTTCACATACTTTTGCCACTCACTAATATGCAATAGTGGGTCATTTTCCTCAATAAATAAATAACCATATATAACATTTGTCTCATTTGTTAACTAGGTTATTGTTATCGAATTTTAGGACTTAGACATTTAGTACATTAAATCTGTGATTTTACATTTAAATATGTATTATAGGAAGATGTAGACTTGTGACATACCATTGGAGGTATGTGGTCACTCTGGAGAAGCTGCAGAGATCCACAGCTCAGGTGGGAGAATCTGTCCACAAGACAACTTAGGCATATACTCTACAAATCAGGCCTTTATGGAAGAATTGCAAGAAGAAATCAAGCCATAAAAAGTCTTGCTTGCAGTTTGCTACAAGCTATGTAGGGGACTCAACAAACATGTTACCTCTTGTCTAAGTCTCGCTTCCACCACTCTCCCAGATCTTCATTGTGTGGCTCACCAGCTTAATTATCCTGTAGTTGTTACAACTCTGTACATCACCCTTGTTCTTAAAAATGGGCACCATCACACTTCTCACCTGTTTAGTGTGTTCCTTGAGTTTCATGATGCTGTCTGATCACTACTGATCTCTAACAAACCTCATAGGCCTTCACAGAACAGCTATAGTTATACTGAGAAGAAATTACACACAGATGGACTCTACTAATTAGGTGACTTCTGAAGTCATTTGTCACAGTGGATTTTATATAGGGGTATCAGAATACAGGGGGCTGAATACAAATGCACACCACACTTTTCAGATTTTTATTAAACATTTTGAAAACCATGATCACAAAATCCCAATAAAATACATTTAAGTTTTTGGGTGTAATGTGAAAAAATTCAAGGGTTATGACTACAAAACTTCCTAGTAAATTCCAGTGGATACATATGGGTCATGTTTGATCCATGTTGTGCATTGAATAGAGTAGTTATACAAAAATTATGTTTATTCAGAAAGTTAGCAAACAAATATACAAATAAGGATTTGTGAAGATCAAAAACAATTTGATTAAGGAATACATAATCCTGAATGATGAAATGTATGTACTGCAAAGATATAGAAAATAAAACTTGTGTCACTTTTGACCCAATGATGTTGTGCATCAAAGGGTTAATTCTTTTGCAGCCTTTAATAGCTCATCTCTAACTTTCACCTGGACTTATGTAAACAAAAGTGTGAGGACCGCACATTGACTTTTTGTGTGCTATTCTCCCAAAAAAAACAAAATGCTATAACCAACAAATCTGATCTTATTAAATGGACTACCTTTATTTTAATTATTTCAACCTGGACTGTAAATGGTTAATAAATGTGTCCAATACTGTCATAACAAATACAACTCTGTGTATTTACTAGATGGAATATATCCATGGCCTACATTCTTCATGGCACTGCTCATAGACTAGCCAAGTTTTATAGAATGCCATCAGAATGCAGATTGCTCATAACTGATAATGAAACAACAATCATTACACAAAAGCATATCTTGAAAGAGCGCTGCAAGTTTTCAAACAGCTATTGGAGGGTTTCAAACTCATTTCAAGCTCGTAAAAGAAAAGGTGTTTATATTACCATTTACCAATTTGGAGAAGTAGCATTGAAGTGTTAAGGTGCAGAAAACACGATAAGATATAAGGTAATGGTGTTACTCAATTACTAAAAGTAAGAAGTGGATGCCGTTTGAAGTTTATAATTTCCACTTGAATTGTTGAATATTGACATTTTAATGGAAAAAAGCTCAAAATGCAATAAATAAATAAATAAAATGTATGAATAATTAGATTAATAAAATGATAACCAAATTTATTGTTTTATTTTGAAATAATTAAATAAAAAACATGGGGAAAATGCTCTTAAAATACTTGCAGACCCTTCAAGCTTTGGAAAGCTTGATTATGTAAATCATTAGCGTTGACTGAAACATGATACTATAGTGTAGCAACTGTGAGTGTCAAGCTGAGTCACTGTTCCCACATCCCACATCCTGTGTCCTGAAAAATCTTGAGAATACTGTGAGCTCTAATGACAAAGGGAAAGTGTATGAGCGTATGAGGCATGCTGGAACTCAGCACAGAATCTACAGGCACCGACTCAAAAGACCTGGGTTTGTACTATATCAGACTCTTCTTGGATTTCTGCTACATGAGTATTTTCAAAATATGGACTGGAGAATGAAGTAAAATAACTTTTACTTTTTTTAAACAGATTTTCAACTTCACAGTTTAAATAACGTATGCAATCAAAAAAATTCATTCTTAAATCATCAGCTATGAATGAACACAAAACAACTCTCTATCAGGACACTGAAGTTAATGTGAATTAACTTCGCAGTTTAATGTGAATTTAAGAAAGAGTAAGTAATCAGTGATTTAACAGGCATTTGCAACAATATAAACAACAATTTCACAGTACCTCGACAAATAGTTGGTCAATCCCCCTTCTCTCTATGTTGCAGCCTATGTAACCTACTCCAATAGAACACATCATCATTAAATCTGTGCAGACTTTCTGGAAGCTTCAATGTCTCCAAGAAAGGTCCAGGCAGTACCAGAATCACTGTTCACACTGGAAATTCCTTACTCCTCAAACACGACGATGAGACAAGCCTAAGCTATTCTGTTTCATGAAGGCCTCAGCTGAGGTGTTTAGTGCCAGTAAATAATTAATCTGTTGTTATGAATAGTAATAAATCTAATAGAATGTTAAATAACTGAATTAGTAACAACAATTCATTTTGTTTTTCAGAAAGGAATTACTGAGTACTACATTTCAATTTCTCTAGATTGTTTTCTTAAATTTATGCCATACAGTAGGACCCATCATTTCAGCATGGATTTCTAAACTTCACAACACCACATGAAACTATGTCCATATAGTTTCTAACTATGTCCCAAAAACTGTGTGATACATAAAATGTAAATTTTACAGTTCTACTATGAATTTTGATGGAAATTTGCCCACTTTATGGTTCTACTCTGAAATCTCACATTCCTTTTCTTCCCTGTGGTTTTTAATACCAAAGTTATCTAGTGTTCACGCTTTTTAGAGGGTGCTGATTTTAATTCCATTGTTGCTAAATCCTGTAAGAGAATCCTCCTCCATCTCTGTGTAAGTAAGCTCAAAAGAATCGTAATATCCAATAATAAGAGGACTTGGCAAGTGTGTTTCACAAAATCTGTGTTTGACAAAAGACTTGTCTGATTATTTGACACTTGAATAATCAGAGGACTGCATCATGATCACAGGGCTTTCAAATCATTTTGGAGTAGCAAGGGGGGGGGCAAGATAGTAGGCAGCTTATCATAAGTTAAGACTAACACGTAGCGGGAAATATATGAATTACACTACTTAAATTAAAAAGTAGACAGCACAGAGTGATGGAGTAGGTGGAAAATGCAACTGGCGTCGGCATAAGAGCTAGGCACGGTTTTTGGCGAAAATCTGCCCAGTGGTAGAATTTCATGACAATGCATCAGGTGGTAGTAGGCCATGTCTACTTTATATAAAGGGACATTTTGATATCACATGCTGTTTAGAACATACAAAAAATTATCCGAGTGTACCCCTATCACATTCTTCATTCACAGGCACTGATTATGAGTGAGTGGAGAGTGGACGCTATAACCACAGTATTGTTATTTTTTTTATAACATGTACACATATATGTTGTTTCCATTACTGTAAATTTTAATTACTATACATTGTACTATAATATAGGATTGGTCTAGGTCACTATGATCTGAACCACCATTCCCTTCTGGCTTCTGTAGCAACGGAATGGTGTCTGATTCTTGTAAACAGCCGCTTGGTAATCTGGATTCTTCGCAAATATTAATATTTTCCTTTAAATGAATCACCAAGATATTATCTTGATTTGTATTCAAATAATTTAATACCGGAATCATTGTACTTATATATTTTTTGGTTCTACATATATTATTTTCGGAGATTGAGGAAAGTGCCGCGTATAAATTCATGTCAGTATTAGTGAGCATTCCGGCTCTTTACTTTTCTGTTTTGTTTTCTTTGGGCTTGGCTCTCTAAAAAGAGCCGCTCTTTCGGCTCAGAAGTGGCTCCTTTGACTTTTTTTGTAGCTTAAATCAAGTTTAGATCTGACCTGTTTTAGAAAAGATACTTTCTGAGATGACAGATGTTGCTACAATGCACAGTCTGTGCCATCACATGTGTATGACACAGTGTATTACACAGACTCCGCCCACATCGGCTCCCCAAAAAAATGGTTCCCAATCAGGAACCTGCTCTTCTCGTTCACTTCAAAGAGCCGACTCTTAGAGCAGAATCGTTCGAGACCGACTCATCACTACACAGTATTATAAATCTTTCCGTTAAGTTTAGAACCTGTCCAACATCGCAGCCCGAGATGAAACAAGGTAAGTACATGTACAGGACCTTTTTAATTCCCATCCTTAATTTCATCCTGCGCGATCAAGTCGGAGATGTTGAATTTTACTAAACATTCTACGCATTGGTCATGAAAATGCCAACAATTGACAAAATGACCTTACTTGCGTGGAATTTATACTGCACATGCGCAAAGGTACGATAATTTAAATGTGTGATTTCAAGTTACTATGGCCTATTCTTAGATTTAAGAGAAAAATAATCATGAGCTCATTTATTTTTTCCATTATAACCGGGCAAAAATCATAGGGAAACTGTGCCTAGCTCTTTGAAAGCCCTGTAATCATGATCATCAAGTTGATGTACAATCTCACTAATTGATCAGAACACATGTACCCATCCTAAAAAGAGAGACCCAATTATCATTTATCATAAATTGGAGTAAAAAGGATAATTTACATCTCCCTGGAAGCAGTGCTGCTGGGAATGTGGTGATTCACGGCCAGGCATCCTCTGGATGTGTGCACTGCCCTGTTGCCACCTCTCCAGAGAGCCTGGCCGTGGACGCAGCTGGCAGCGTTGATGCCATGACTTCAGCTCGTCTGAAACAACCTGGCATGGCAGGGCCCTGCTTATGTGCTGGGGGTACTCTCGAAGTGATGGAGCCCGGGACAGCTTGATGTGACTGGCTGTCGGTTTGTACCTCTGCTGCTGGAGTGATGGCTCTTCGTACCAGTCCTCGTACTGGTTCTTGAGGCAGTAAGGAGAAAGCTGGTGTCTGCTCTGTATCCTACTGTTGTCCATGTCCAGAATTCTTCTCTGATCCACATAGTCTCCGTAGGGGCAGGGGGAACGTGGTACAGAATAGGGTTTGCAGCTGACAGGGGTGTAGGCCTGAGAGTTGTGATTGACGTAGTGGTACCTGTGCTGCGCTTGGGATATCCACTCATGATCAGATGGGTGCTCCCTGCAGGGTGGGCTGACATAGAAAGTATCTGACAATTGCTCCAAGTTACTGTCCTCAGAGTAGTACAATTGGTGTGCTTGAGATAATGAAATGGGGTTACAGTCTGGTGTTGTTAAAATAACATCCGTCAGTCGTCTCCTGGGGCCCCGTGACAGGCCTCTGTCTCGCTCTTTATTCATCAGTTCATTACTGGGAGTTCTGAAAGTCCAAATAGTTGCATTTGTTAATACTACTAACAAAGCTACAAAATAAAACTAATTGTAACAGGTGACACTAGTAATCCTCAGTAGTTTTTTCTAGTTCTGAAGCAGTTATTGCTTACCTAAGGGAAAATCCTCTACGCAAACGCATCTCTGGAGTAGACGGTGTACTACTGGAGGACTCCTGCCTCAGTACTGCATGTTTGTGCATCTGTGTCAGGTCTGCCTCTTCTAGACGAGTGTTCAGTGGGGGCAATGTAACTACAGCAGCAGGACTGTAAGACAAATAATTATGACAGTTGACTTTTAAGCAATACAGCACAAATGAATCTTAAGTTACCATATGATGACTTTCCCACACACATTTGCATTTTGTTTAACAGGGCCATTATATTGTAAGTGTGGTTGCACACATCCAAGAAATTGTGATGTGTTTTTAATGTACTTGAAAGGTTCAAATTTCTAAGCCCACACAAAAGCCCTGTGAAAGCCCACACTAAATCCCATTAAGAGCTATTGGCTTTGGATCCACATGTGCACATACCTGTTGCTTTGGCTAATGGAATTAGGCTTCTTTTGTTTCTGGTAGGGCTGATCGAGACTGGACTCCTTCCAGGGGGAGTTCTGGATGGGGGCAGGGTCAAACTCTGGCATGGGGCTGCAATAGGGGCTTAAATGCTCGAGGGGTGGCTGATGGGGGTTTGTCATTGGGGGATGAAACAGGGGACCTGTGGGGGTGACAGAACGATAGGAAGGGCCTGGGGAGACAGAATAAGGCTCTGCAGCAAGAGGAAGCTCACAAGATGCCTGGGATGACTGGCTTGCCAGCTCTTCTGAAACAACAAGACAAAAATTGCTCTCAATATACATTTAACTTGTGGAGGACAATGCCGAAGATGTACATATTCTGTATATTTATACAGCAGGTGTAATAGGTTGGGTTAAACTCAGATGTCTAATGGCTCTGGATAAAATGCAAATATACAGATATCTTAGAGAAATAACATTAAAGCTCAGACCTATATTTTAGTACCTGTTAACATTATTGAAGTATTTGAAATACAGGGTGAGTCAAAAGACTCAGGACACCACTTTATTTCAGAAACGAAAGGGAAATGTCATCAGAATACCCCAGCAAGTAATGGGTGAGGGGGCTATCGTTTAGGCTATGTCTGGAACAAGGCCACAATCTTGAAAGCCACCATATTGGATCAAGGACAAGTTTTTCCACAATGGGAGTAGGGTCATGTAATATGTCAAAGACCAGAATTTTCTCAGAAATGGAATGATTTGTATCTCTTGTAGTTCAAAAGTTATCAACATAGAAACAGCAATACTTTTGCTGTTTGTTACAGATGATTGAAGATAGAACTGACAAAAGAAAAGAGGATTAAGGTGATTCTGATGTCCGGGGAATACAGCTTCCTTTCTCAAAGGGTCCCAAAACCAGTGTTGAGGTTTCTTCGTCGGTAGCGAACTATTGCACAGTCCCGGTTTCTCGGAATTTGGCTATGAGGGATCCAACAATTCTGTTCCCCTGACATAAGAATCAACTCAATCCTCTCTTCTTTCATCCATTCCATCTTCAGTTACCTATAACAAACAGCAAAAGTTTTGAAGTTTGTGTTGACAACCTTAGAACCACGAGAGCTATAGAAAATTGATCAGAGAAATTGTGATTGTCTTTAATATGCAATTTTCCCATTAGAAAACCCTTGATCCAATATGGCAGCATTCAAGGCCATGTCCCTTTACCCTTTACTTGCTGGGGCATTCAGATGTTACTTTCCCTTTCGTTTCTGAAATACAAAGAGTATCCTGAGACTTGACTCACCCTGTAGATGTCTGAAAATTATCATGAGGACGTTTTGCTAAACAGTTCCTGGATATACAGTGGGGAAAAAAGTATTTAGTCAGCCACTGATTTTGCAAGTTCTCCTACTTAGAAAGATGAGAGAAGTCTGTAATTTTCATCA
>JAVSBU010328540.1:0-18141 GCA_033118015.1 Loricariichthys derbyi | reverse complement strand
TCTGAGGGATCTGAGTCACGGCTCTTCAGTTTAGGCTCAAATTCCTCCAGATTCTGAATCATTTAATGATATTATGGGCTGTAGAGGCAGAAATATATAAATCCCTTCCAATCTTTCTCTGAGGAACATTTGGTGATAAACTGGAGATCTTTTGCCCATATTTGCTCCTCAAAGCCTCAGCTTTTTGTGGATACTGCATTTGTACCAAATTAAGATTAGAAGCACCTGTTACCATCCTGAAATGCAGTTTATTTTGGATGTTTATTAGCACATAAAGGTGACCAGCAAAAAATAAAATAAAATCAGAAGTTATTTTTTAATAAAACATTTAGAATTTCACATTCTGCATTTTGCATACTGTCCCAACTTTTACTACATAAATAATATTAATGATAATGATACCGACTATAATCAAAAACAGACTGAGCATTTGGAACAGGTTTACTTAAGGTTCATTTAAGGTTTATTTAAGGCACGACTAATCAACATAATCATCACAGTCATAATCAAAATAAACCACGTCTGTAAGGGTGAGGTAGAATAAAAATCCATCCAGTAATCTGTCTGATGAAGCAATGGAGTTGCGTCTATAAACTCATACTGACATTAACCGACAAACAAACCTAAACACCTAGGTTATTAAACAAGAAAAGTTAATGCTGTTGAGTTATTTTTTCGATAAAATACCTACATAAATTAAAGACTAACACCAATAAATATATAATAATAAAGTACAATAAACAGTCTGTTTTTTAGGATCAGATTAAGATTTATAGTCTCCGACATCGGTGGAATTCTTCATGGTGCATTTAAACCTGCAGAAATCTGTCGTAGCTCAGATTCTGACCTGCAGAGGTCCGTTTTGGAAAATCAGGAGGAGCCAAAATTTATGCATTAGTCTGCATCTATTCGATGTGCATCTTCAAAGCACAGAAGAAATCTACTAAAGTAAGCAGCAAACTGACATCATGAAAAGGGAACATAAAGTTTAGTCAAACAGTAATAGGTGACAGCCTGTGATAAAACGCTAAATGTGCAAAGGAATTAATTTCTTCACATCTTCCTTTAGGTCTGACGATTATTTTTAACTTCCGCAGCAATGTGGCTTGTGGGAGAAACACAGTTGATGGCTAAAGCTACATGCTACCACCCAATAAACCTGTGTTTGTTGGTGATGCGACTACCGAGGCCACCAAACAGCACATTTTTCATTGCCTCGATCTATGAAAAAAGAACTTCAGTCTCACATTCACCAAAAATTTATCTGCTTTGCCTTTCATTCCTCCAGTGTCACCACTTAATAATGAAATGGACGCCCCCTAATTAAGTATTCAAGGCCTCATTTGCATTTACCATATATGGATTATATGGGTTGTAAGGAGGTGGAAGTAGCTCGTTCACCTGCGCACCTGTTTCCCACCGTGAATAAGTATGTGCCCTGTCTAGGGTTCATTCACACTTTGAGAAAACACTGAAACTAAATTATGGTGGAAATTCACTCCCTTAAATTGAAAGACAATTTAAAAGACCAGGACAATGTCCTTGCAAGGAACCTTTCCAAAAATTTCCGTGGAATGTTTCCCAAGCGCGTTAAATTTCAATAAATGGCTACTAAGTCACTTGTCAGGATGGTCCTTTGTGTTATCTTTGAATTAAAATGCCCGAATTTCCTCCACACTACACAGCTAGCCGGAGTCATCATGGTTACGCAATGATTTAATTAAAAGATCATCAAGCATCTTTTCTTTTCAAAGCAGCAAATGTCACTGATTATTCTGTTTTGCGTTACTATGCAGCGTGTTATTTTTGGCTTTAGGTTAAGGCACGGAAAGCTGAGGTTTACCTCCTCTGAAATATTGTTTTGGATGTCTTATTATGTCACTCATATTCTGGTCTTCAGTTCATTCCTGCTTTTTGTTAATATATGTATTTCTGCCTCACTTCAATAATTAATTTATTCCTAAAACCTACAGTCCTTATTTTTAAGGTTTTTTCTACCCACTAAAGATGTGGGACGATATTTAACCTAAGTGTTATGATGCGAAGGATGACAATGCAATGCTAGAATATTAACTATTATAGAAAATCATCACGTCTGTCAAAACCGTAACCTTTTCTGAAATCACAGACTAACTTTTTATCTGTGCTTAGATACTATAATCCCCAACATTAACATGAAAATAAGATTTAAAAAAACGAATTAATTTTTAAAATGCAATTCATAAACACCTGGTTTGGATAAGAGGATAATTTAGACCTGTATATATGGATATTCTAACTCTTATCCATTATCCATTATCGCCTCGATATCTGAAACAAGAACTTTAAACTCACAGTCATCAAAATTTTGTTTCTTTGCCTTTATAAACTTTTCACTTTGATCTATTATAAACCTGCTCAGTTACAGCCAATCACCTTCCAGATCATACATCTGACAACGTTATTGGTTTTTGAGTAATAAAAGCGGTTGTTCCTTCACGATTTCACGATTAGTAATCTACAATAATGGTTTAAAGGCTGCTTTCAAAGGGGCTCTGGAATAAAGTTATGGAAAGGTGTAAGCTAGGAGGATCAGTTCAGCACCACCAACACCTTGCCTATTTTAGGCTGTCCCTCCAAACTGGATAATCGGACCATGACCAGGAAATAAATGTAGTGTGAAATTTTACAATAGAACCACAAACTGATTTTACCAACAAAAATTCATAGAAGAATTATGAACTTTATGGCCAAACTGTGAAAGTTCAGGCAAATTACAGTTTTACTACGAAATGAAACAGGACATATTTCCTGGGCAAGGAACCAATCAGGGAAGCTTTTACAACTTTGAAGGACTAAAAGGTCTTTCTGGCTGAGATTGTTCATGTCAACAATCTCACAAAGCTTTACACTTCTGATGCCACCACAAAGACTTTATGATCAGATGGACTGAAAACCAAACACACACCAAAAGTACACCATACATACTGTGAAGCATGGTGGTGGTAGCATTATGTTGTAGAAAAGGGCTTTCAAATTATGCCGGTGCCAGGCACATTTTCCACCTACTCCACCACTCTGCGGCGTCTACGTTTTAATTTAAGTAGCGTAATTCATATATTTCCTGCTAGGTGTCAATCATAACTTATGAAAAAGTGCCTGATACTTTCGCATGACCCCTGCTACGCCAAAATAATTTGAAAGCCCTGGTAGAAGTTTTCTACTTCACTGGGCAATAGTTGAATTAAAAGTAAAATCGATGCTACCAAAATTAAGAGGAAAACCTGCAACTGAAGATGAAGATGAGAAGGATAGAAAGGTGAACGTACTTGAGTGGCCAAGTCAGAGCCCCGATGCCCTTTTTCTTCTTACTTAAAGATTAATTTGCACGACGTGTAAAAAAAGTTTTACAAAAGGTTTTCAGGCTGTAAGACAAGAATTTCAAAGGGGTATGATGATTTACTACAGCCACCTGTATTTAAGAAAAGATTTATAACCGTTTTCTATTTTATTACTATCAAGATTTTTTTACTCTTTAGTAAAAGCCCTCTTCACACACCTAAAATTAACAATGCAAGAGATTATGGGAGGTCTTGAGAAGAAATTCTCAGGCAGGAGTAAATATAAGATTAATCTCTTTTCTGTGAACACAGCTCACGATTTCATTTGTCTTCATGTGTCAGAGCGTGTAATTACACATCAGCAGATATCCGACCTGAGATCCTCTGCACCAGCATCTCTCCTATCAGCCGTCTGTCACATGGCTTCTGGGAATTCAGCTCGCCTGTGAGACTGATACCGAGGAAGTTTCATAATAAAACTAAAATAATAAAAGCTCTGTGAGTTTTTATAGATCTGTTCTTCAAGCTGAGACCTTCAGCAGGACTTTCCTCGTGCACACGGCAGAATCCAGATGCCTGTGTGGGATTATAAATGAAATGTAAGAACCAGCAGCGGTGCGAGTGCAGCGATGACACCGGGCAGCAGGGCGGCGCTGTGGCTCTTCGTCATATTTTGCGATGTGCAGCCCGGCATCGCCGTAGTCACCGAGGTACTGCTCTGGCCTTTCTGGAGCCAGAAGTTGTGTGTTGATGCGCTAAATGTGTCCGGACCATATGGCACTGAGACGCTCTCCGTGAGAGGCTTGTATCCCGGGTACGACACCTGTAACGAGTTCAAATACTCATTAAAGCACAGATTTGGATTGAACAGCCAGATAATATCGACTAATATAACTTAAGATTAACAAGATCACCTCAAGATCTGCATCAGCAACTCAAAACTTAGCAACGCTCAACACAGGAAGGTGTGTGCCAATAGGATCAAGATCTGGGGAATTTGGAGGACGGGGAAACACCTTGAACAATTTGTCGAGTTCATAGAAACTAATCCATCTTTTTATTCTATGCAGGATTTTTTCTCAGTATTTTGGATTCATTCTCTGCCTTATATAGGTTAAGGTAAGGCAGGGCAATTAATCAAAAAGGAACTGAAACTGATATTCAGGACCTTTAACTGATGTAATCTTGACCACGTCATTTTTTTGGTTTTATTGCAGTCACATGACTCCACCACCTCCAGTCATCAATATGGAAGAAACATGGAGGAAAACTCAAACAAATATCTCTGGTTCTGTAACCAATATAATAAATTCTGAATCTGTTTTTTTGTGAATTATTTACTAAAGCACAGTTAGTTCTGATCCTGTAGTCTGATTGGTTGAGAGACAGCTGATAGAATTCCACTATTTTGCCTCAAATTGTTTTTTTTTTTTCGTCCTCTTTAATACGTAACGATAAACACGGATAACGGACCTGAGGTTTAGATCAGAGCTGCAACTGCAGTTCAACCAGCAGTAATATCTGATGTTACAGCACTCCCTCTCCTGTATTATTAATTAATTAATTAATGATCACATGTTTAGCCAGTTTGTAAATGTGCCATTAGCTCCTGTTCCAAGTAGAGAAGTGTTGTGTTTAAGCAGCAGAGGGCGCTCTCTCACCGTGATGGAGTAGTTTCCAGGCAGCAGCAGTCTATAATATTCTCCATTTGGACCCGTCCTGAAGGGACAGAGGTTCCCCCTCCCCTGGACCTCCACTAAAGCGTCCCGCACCGGAGTCCCATCAGAACCAAACACTTGACCTTTAACACCTGTGTAAGAGCAGAAAGCGTCACAAGGTCAGGGGGTGTCACTTAAAGCAGGGGTTCACAAACTTTTCATCGGCAGAAACATTTTATATTATATTATATTATTAATATTTTTATACTTCATCATTTTAGTCGTCATTTCAACAAAATGTCAGGAACAAAAAGTAACAGGCAAATATTAATCAGAAATAAATAAATCATTATAGAAAATAAATAAACTACAATTAATGACAAATAAATTAAAAAATTTAAAAATAGACGAATACACTAAAATTATTTACATACAAAATCAATACATAAACAAAATTAATGACAGACAAATAAATAAAAGAACAGCATAAAATGAATTACAGAAAGAAATAAAATAAGATAAACTAAACTGATAAAGATAAAATAAACTGCAAAAAAATTAAATAATAAATTAAATAAATAACTAAATTAATAAGCAAGCAACTAAAAGAACAAAAAGTAACAAAAAATTATTAATTCTAAATAAATAAACCAGCTAAAATCACTTATAAAAAGAATAAAAAAATAAACTCAAATGAATGACAGAAATATAAATAAATAAAAAATAGAAGAATGGGCTTAAATTATCTACATAAAATAAATAGACAAATAAAATTAGTGACAGAAAAATAAATAAAAGAACAGAATAAAATGAATTACATAAAAATGAACATGATAAAATAAACTCGTGAACTGGAAAAAAATAAATAATCAAATTAAACTTGATTAGGAAAAAAAAATAACTAAATGATTAAGCAAGCCAAAAAAAAAAAAAAAAGAAAAAAAAAAAGAAAAAAAATCACGGAATAAAATAAACAAAAAGTAACAAGCAAATATTAATTACAAATAAATAAAGAAAATAAAGCAGCTAAAATAATTCATAGAAAAATACATTTAAATTAATGACATAAAAATAAATAAATAAAAATAGATAAAGCTAAAACGTATTGCATGAAAAAAACATTTTAAATAAAATTAATGACAGAAAAATAAATAGAACAAGCTAAAATGAATTACAGAAGAAAATAAAAGAACAGGCTAAACTGAAATTACAAGCAAACAAATAAATAAATAATCAAACTAAACTGGATTACAGAAAAACCTATTTGTGTACCGAGATGAACTTGCTGCATGTAGGCCAGAAGTGCGGGCTTGTTGGCCTCCCATAGTTCTGGCAGGTCCTTTTCTGGAGGGAACTTACAGCAGGACAGCTCCAGTGTGATCTCCAAACACTGAGCCCATACATAGTTATAATCCTGCATTCCACCTGAGAAAGAGAGAAGTGACTAAACTGAGCAAACTCCAGCTCCATGATTAATCAAATAAAGACAATAAGGTTATCATCCAGTATTGGGGTAAAAACTTCAGGCTCCTGCGGATGCTGCACGAAGATTCATCAGGCTATAAATAAATGTGGGATGTGCGATGGGATACGCAGACTGAGAAGAGCCCTCCACAAGGAGCAGCATACCATGATCATACGGAGCAGAGTGGCACTCAGGAGACTTAATTATGCTCACATAGCTGCCCAGTTACAGTGGGTGAAGATAAAAAAAAATGAACTGTTTAGGACTGGAAGCTTTTTCTCTGCTCTGATTAATCTGGTTTCTGTCTGGATGTGAATGATGTGAATCTCAGGAAGCCTTCAATGAGGACTGCATGCAAGCTGCGGTTTAAGCTGGAGGGGGTTCTGTGATTTTCTGGGGGGTTTTAATCATGTAGAAATGTTTGGTTGAGGTGATGGTAAATTGGAACCACACTGGGCTGCTGGAACAAACAGGTTTTACCTTTCACTCATTATCTTTGCGATGAGGAACTAACATTGATTTAATTAACAGTGATTGGCAGGTGTAAGTCCTATTGAAGATCTGTGGCACTACCAAACCTAAATGCACAATTCTTTGATCTAAGAGTGGGTGACGATTGTTGGCTACGTCCAGAAATTTGGCAAATCCATGCCAAATGGCTTTGTAACATGTCTTTAATAAAACTTATTAAATGTTTAATAATAAGGATCGTAACCTTATCGGATCACGGACAGGTAAGCGAACATGGATGCTGCTTTGTTTATTAGTCACATTATTTTTTTCATATTAAAGAAAGTACCTTCCAGTTGGTACCAGCTGTATCCATTGGTGATGCCGTCGGTGAAGTCTTTGGAATCGGAGCAGCTGTTTCCATTGTGCATGCTCCCGTGTTTGTAGGAGTAAGTTTTAGCCAGGTGAACAAAGACGTCATTATCAGGAGTAACGCTGCCACCTCCCTGTAGCTCCGAGCCTGTATGAGAGTCAGCATCATATCACAACACAGCAACATCAAACAAAAACACAGAAAAACCAGTCAAACAGAAACTAGAATACACAGATCAGGGAAAAGATCAAGGTTCCTCATAAGGGCTGGGGAAGCAACGGGATATGAAGGTCAGCCACAGATTCAGCTCCTCCTATGGAATCCCCAGACGTCATCAAGCTCTCTGTGAGATATAATCCCTCCAGCAGGGCATGGGTCCCCCCTGTACTCGTCCACTTGGGGCAGCCTCTCTCCCCTAATGAAGTATTACAGCCTTAGACATGATGGTAATGCTTAAAATTCTAGAGTGTGTGTCAAAGGTCACGTATGTTGCAGCATCAGTCGATGATCCCCAAAAGCATCCATTTGGCAGAAAAACCCAGACCTAGCCTGAAGACACTGCTGCGATTTAAACTTGGATCACTGTGGTGATAGGCAGTGCATTACACTCCTGTGCCATCCGAGTGCCTTATATACAAATACTTAAATATAAAAAAATAAAAAAATAAAAAAATTATAAATAAAAATGAATACATAGATTAAAGAACAAGCTAAAATTAACTACAAACAATTAAATCAATAATCAAACTAAACTTGATTACAGAATAAATAACAAAATTATTAAACAATCCAAAAATAATTTTAAAAATTTATAAAAAGTCACAAGCAAATAAGTAAAAATAACAAATAAGCTAAAATACAGAAAGTAATACATAAATAAATAAGCCGTCTAAAATAATAAAACATAAAAAGAAATAAATTAAAACCAAAAGAATGAACTAAAATTAATTATATACAAAATAAATAAATAAATAAATAAATAAATAAATAAAATGAATGACAGAAAAATAACTTACAAATAAAATACAGAAAAAAGAACAAGCTAAAATGAAGTGCAAACAAATAAAGAAATAATCAAACTAAACTTGATTATTAAACCAAAATTATGAAGCAAGCTATTTACAGAAAACAAGCAGAAATTAATTACAAATAAATAAATAAGCTAAAAGAAATTACGAATATAATACAAAAATAAACACACAAAAATGAATGACAGCAAAATAAATATATGTAATACAAATAAAATAACAATAAAATGAGCTAAAATTTATTACATAAAAAATAAAATAAAACAAATGACAAAAAATAAAGAGAACGAGCTAAAATAAATGAAAGAAAAAAATTAAGTAACAAGATAAAATTAATTATAAACAAACAAACAAAGAAACTAAACCTGATTACTGAAAAAATTAAGTAATCTAAAATTAATTACTGAAAAAACTGAATAAGTCCTAAGCAATTAAAATTAATTACAGTAAATAAATAAATGAATAAATAAACAAACTAAAATTAATTACAGACAAAATAAATAAAAAGAACAAGCAAAAATGAATTACTAATAAATGAATAAATAAATAGACTAAAACAAGCTAAGATTACTTATAGAAAAAAAGCTGCAATTGATTTTAAAAAATGAAAAAAAAAAATTAACAGATTTCATGAAGCCCTTTGGTAAAAATGTATTTTACCTTAAAGAAAAAAAATGTGGGTCAATAAAAAGAAGAGGAAAAAAATAAAGCAGACGTTTTAAAATGACCCTGGCTTTGATAGGGTTCATATAATTTCTTTCTTTAGGGCATCCTTGTTCTTTTCCTTAGTTTTTTACCTCACTAAAACAAAAATAAATAGGGGCAGTGATGCAGGTTATACAGTGGGGTTATGCCATTGGAGAGTGTTATTATAATATTCATGTACTAAATTTACTTAATTTATTTAAAAAATCTATATTCATAATTATTTTTGTAGCATTACCAGGATAAGCATTTTATTATGAAATATATTTAAAGAGTGGTATAATTCTTTAGCATACAGTAGATGTTGTTTTATAGACTATGTTGAGTTCCTCACCCCCGTTGCTGTTATCGTAGGGGTAACTAGCCACCACTGCCCCCCCATGCAGGTTAGCGGAGAGGACGAACGGCTCCGTCTTTATCCACTCCATCACGGCCGTCACCTCCGGCTCCCTCACCTGTCCCGTAGTCCCCCGGAAGGCGTCGGGAAAGTTCCGGTTCAGGTCCACACCGTTCTTATTGTACCTGCGAGCAGATCCCAGGTGGAGGTTAAAAAGCTGAAGGTTGTTTATGGTGTGGTTTCTGATTGCTGATGGATAACAGAAGCTAACTTTCAGCCGGGAGGCACAAAATGAGGTCAGGTGTCTTTATTTTTTAATATAAGCAACTCACAGGCACAAAACACCATATGGCTTCTATTGCAGACCCGGATCACTTAAGTCAAAGCAGAACCGTTGCAGCCCGGTGAGTCTCCTGTGACCCTCACACAGCAGAGTTCAACCCTCTACTGTGTCATGAAGAACAGATCTACAGCAATGGGTTTGGAACGCCGAATGCAAAGGTCAACGTGTTTCATACACAGCTAATAGCAAAGAAGTAAAGAAGAACAAACCCATGTCTCTGGATGTAATTTCAGGGCCGAACAGTAACAGCCTGAAACCACGGCCCCGCCTCGGTGATGTGTTTGGTTGACTTTCTAAGAGACTTTTTAAGTTAATTTGCGGATGTTGAGGTTTAGCCTTTATGGTCCTGGAATATTAAGTAGAAGGTCGACACTGTTTTGCCCCTAAGCCAAATCTGTAATGTATGATTGTGTGCAAAACAACCATCTGATCATCATCTGCACGCTTTAACAACAGAGATCATAACAGTGATAACAATCAGGAAATAAAAATCTGTCTTTTAACTCTGCTGCAAACAGCTTGACAAATCTGCAAAAGGTTTAACGTGTGTATTTTCACTGACATAAATATTATTCATAAGCTGAGAGACATTCTAAGAGCCAATGATGCACAATAACAGCCCTCTGACTGAAGCTCTTCAAGTATTACTCCACCACATACACACTCCACCAATTACACAAGTAAAATAAATTAGTTAGATGGAGATAGAGTGGTGTGAAAAAGTGTTTGCCCCCTTTATGATTTCTTTTTTTTTCTTTCTTTCTTATAAGAAAGTAATTGAGATCGATCAGTCTGTAAAAGGTTATAAAGCCATTTCTAAAGTTTTGGGACTCAACAAATCACAGTGCGAGCCATTATCAACAAATGGTGAAAACATGGAACGGTGGTGAACCTTCCCAAGAGTGGCCAAAATTACCGCAAGAGCTCAACGAAGACTCATCCGAGAGGTCCCAAAAGACCCCACAACAACATCTCAAGAACTGCAGGCCTCAGTTGGTTCAGTTAAGGTCAGTGTTCATGAGTCCACCATAAGAAAGAGACTGGGCAAAAATTGTCTGCATGGCAGAGTTCCAAGACCAAAACCACGGCTGAGCTAAAAGAACATTAAGGCTCGGCCCAGAAAACATCTTGATGATCCCCAAAACTTTCTGAAAATACTCTGTGGACTGATGAGACAAAAATTGAGCTTTTTGAAAGCTGTGTGTCCCATTACGTCTGGTGTAAAAGTAACAGCGCATTTCAGATAAAGAACATCATACCTACAGTAAAACATGGTGGTGGTAGTGTGATGGTCTGGGGCTGTTTTTCTGCTTCAGGACCTTGAAGACTTGCTGTGATAAATGGAACCATGAATTCTGCTGCCAAAAAAATCCTGAAGGAGAATGTCCAACCATCTGTTCATGACTTCAAGCTGAAATGAACTTGGGTTCTTCAGCAAGACAAAGATCAGCAAGTCCACCTCTGAATGGCTAAAGATAAACAAAGTGAAGACTTTGGAGTGGTCTAGTCAAAGTCCTGACCTGAATCCTATTGAGATGATGTTCCACGACTTTAAAAATGCTCAAAAACCCTCCAATGTGGCTGAATTACAACAATTCTCCAAAGATGAGAGAAATAAAATTCCTCTAAAGCAAAGTTACCACAAATGTTTGATTGCAGTTGTTGCTGCTAAGTGTGGATCAACCAGTTATTAGGTTAAGGGGCAAACACTTTTTCACACAGGGCCATAGGGGGTTGGATTTGTTTTCTCCCTTAATAATAAAAAACATTTAAAAACTGCATTTTACATTTACTTGTGTTGTCTTTGACTAATATTTAAATTTGTTTGATGATCTGAAACATTTAAGAGAGACAAACATGCAAAAAATTAAGAAATCATGAAGGGGCAAACACTTTTTCACACCACCGTAGGAACTACGTTACATTTTAGATGTCTCAATGTCTTTTTTCAAGTAGACACACAACATGCAGTGTAGTCTTTGTAGTATGCTTGATGGTTTATTACTGGATTACTGGACTCATTCCCTCTTGCTTGTGTGCAGCCAGCGAGGTTTGTTTAATCATGTTTATATTCATGGTGTGCATTTATATTTTAGTTCTGCAGTTTGTACAACCATGAAAAGAAGAATAAATCTTCTTTAATAAATCAGTAGCTGTAGAACCAGGGTGTAGTGTATTTCCTGGAGGGTGTTCATGAATGTAACAGTTTAATATTTGGGTTTATATGTTCCACTCATGTCTTCACTATATCATTTGCATGCAGTTTGCTTGTGTAAATACCCTTTATATTTAAATTACAGTAGCATAATAAGTTAAATCCTGATCTGGAGGCCTGCTTCCTTTTCCGATATGACGTTCTATCTATAAAATCAACAATGTGTAATCTGATCGGCGGTGCCAAAACCTTTAGCAGAGGAGTCTATTGAAACAGGTCCAGGTCTGTTTGGGTGGTCAGGTTTTATGATAAAGGAGTAGTAAACAGGAAGCTGTAACATTTTATTAGCTTTGCTTTTCTGAAGCCAAAGAGTTTAAGATTGTGCCAACGGTACAGCTAATGCCGGTTATACCACAAGAGAAAATAAACTCCAAATGTCTGGTCTGTGAAATGCTGTGTTTTTTAGTTACGGCTGGATAATCTCATTCACTAATCTAATTGTTTTTGTCTCAAAGCTCCATAAACATGCAGATGGCTCACAAATTCAGTTTATATGGAAGCCTGCTTTGGAAAATAATTTCCACGCATAGACTTCCACGCAAGGCAGGTCTAGAAGTGGGACAAAAGTATTGGGACACATTCACATTACAACTACAGGGGCTTTTCTTAGGGCTCATTCTAAATCCATAGGGATTTAAATATAGAATCGATTCCTCCTTTTGCAGCTACATCAGCTTCCACTCTTGTGGAAAGACTTTCTAGAAGATTTTGGACTGTGTCTGTGAAAATTCTTATAGAAGAGGCGCTGATGTAGGAAGGCAGCAACTGGCTCACTTTCTCCAATCTATTTCATCCCAAAGGTGTTTAATGAAGCTCAAACTCACCCAAACACTCACCGACTGTTCTGGCAAAGTTGGAAGAGTACAATGGTCCAAAATGTCTCTATATATCTGAAGCCTTCACTAGAACTAAAAGGCTCAGGCCAAGACCTGATACACAACTTTATCCCACTTCCACCACCAAACTCTACAGTTGGCACAGTGCAGACAGGCGGATAACGTTCTCCTGAACAAACCCAGATTCATCCATCAGAATGGCAGATGGAGAAGCTCCATAGAACAGAGTCCAGTGGCAGTATGCTTTAAACCAATCCATCTGAAGCTAGTTGTTGTGCTTGAAGATGTAATGCTTGCGTGCAAACCCATGCCATGAAGCTCCCAGAGCCCAGATTTAGTGCTGATGGTAATGCCAGAGGAGGTTTGGATCAGCAGAGCGTCAGTTGTGGTTCCTTTTCAGTAAAACCACTCACAGCTGACGGTGGAAGGTCTAGAAGGGGAAAACTGACTTGTCTAACATTGCCATCCTATTACAGAATTCAGTGAGATCTTCAGAGCAAAACATTCCTTACGTCAACCAAGGAAGACGTCACTGTTTTTTTAGGAAGCTGATAAAATATAACATAGTGACATTTAGGACAAATCAGAGGGTTTGAATGGACTGAAAAGGGACAGGAAACCGTGACCACATATGGAAAGTCTGGGATAAAACAGGCCAGATGAAAGGAGTCGGCTATTTTCCTCTGATTCTGTCTCGGTTATTTTCCTGTCCAGCTGCTTATTGAATTATAGCACTGGAGGCTTTTACTCGTGGACTCACCAATGGTTTGTGTGTCTGTGTGTTACCAATACAAGACGTCTGTTCCTATTTATTTTGCACAGTCTCTTCTTAAACGTGTATCAGAATAAATCTGACCAGGATGGATGCTGACTGAATATAGACAGAGGGAAACATCAGTCTGCTGTCGATTAGAGGTTCCAGCGGACTAATGACACGTTTATTATGAACACGCTCTGCCGCCCAAAACACAGCGTAAGAGCTCGGAGGCGAACGTTTACATAAAGAACATCAGCAGTTTAATATGCAGTCATTAGTCATGTTCAGTGTTTAACACAAAACACTTTGACCTTTTCCAGGTTTTTCCATAAGCTGTTTCCATGCAGGTCTTATTTTACAGTGTAATAAAACAAACACTGAAGAAAATGTTACGGGGGAAGCCCCAGTCATAAAAGAGCCTCCAGTGAGACAGAAACTAAGAAAATGCACAACTGGGACGTTTTATGTTAACATTAGCGAGAAATACATTTTCTACACACAATGTAGAAAAATTTGAAGGAAACATGAAGTCTAAGTGTAACTGAACAGGTTAGGAAGCAGAAAACTTCAGAAATGGACGTTGGACGGACATTATCATAACCGCATTGTGGAATGCTCACTGCAAAAAAAAAAATGGTTCAGGAAAGGGTTTGAGGAACACGACCAAGACTTGGTGTTGACCTGGCCTCCAAATTTCCCTCTCTCTTACCTGCCGTACGAGAACATGCAGTCACGTCCGGACATCTCGAAGCCGTCTGGGTTCATGGACGGTAGGATGTGTATCCGTGTGCTGTTCAACAACTTCGTCACAAACGGGTCAGTCATGTAGTTGCGGGTCAGGTGATCGATCAGCTGGAGTAAGAGGACTCGACCCACCACCTACTCACCCACAGAAAAATATTATCTACTCAATGATTCCACAACATACAGGTAACTTAAAACGCCCTACACTTAATTTAATCCATAACTGGTGATATAACAAGCAGGAACCCAAGTAGATATAGATGAAGACGTCGGCTTTAAGAGCTGGACTTAACAGATCCATGAATGAAGCTCCGATTAGTATAAACTCGTTTGTACAATTTAAAATAACCATTAAAAATGTAGATAAGAATCTCAGGGATGATGGACGGAATAAAGCTTGCTGCTACATGACCTAACATTTGATCAGAAGAGACGTGGACATGGCCTGGTTTTGAAAGGACGGCGCTATGACTGCTGATGGTCCTCTTTAGCTTTTGCTTTCACTCTTATTGATTTGTACTTTGTGTTTTTTCTTTCTAAGCTTTATATATTTTTACAGCTTCAATACATCAAGGGCACTTTTGTGAGCGTGTATAACGTCGACACACCCCCGTTTCATGTTCTCGTCGGATTGTGTACTTTGCATAAAGTTTGTAAACCATTCAGAATGGCCTGATTTCTTCACTGTACAGCTCCGTCTGATCTTTTTCCACATCCATGTAACAGTATAGATATTGTGCCTAGACAAATAACGATCATGTGTTGAATGTCTGTTCTCAACATGCCACTTCATCATTAGTAGTCCAAGCTGTGAAGCCTTCAGCAGGAGCTCTTTTATCTGCAGCAAGTTAAAGGTCACGAGAACCACAAATGCTTCATTTTTAAACCATTTCCCACATTTAGTGTTTCTAACGATTAACTGGATATAAATGCACCACATCTACATATATATCCATTTTTTTTAAATCACCATCCTTTATAACACCCAGATGTTCCACCATTGGTTTTACATAAGTTCCTCGAGAACAAAGATCCGCTGGGTCCAAAATTAAAACCTCAGGTTTATCCTCATTCCAACCCAAATAACTTAAAGCCATCCAAAGTCTTTAAGGGTTTAAGCGAACACCTTTTTTATGCCCTTGCCAAAAAGATCAGCGTCTGTCTTATCTGTCTTAACTTGAGATCTACAGCGGTGTTTGGTTTCTCCATACGTGACATACTCTGGGTGTGATCGTTGCAGGATGCCTGCTTTTAAGGAGAACTTTTCTTACAGACGATGGAAGCTAGAAATCCACTGGGACCTCATCGCAGCCTGAAGCCAAACAGACTGGAAAAGAGTTGTTTTGATTAAAGATAAGCACCATTATCCTCCACCCTAAAACCACTGTAATTTGTCTTTAGCCTGCTCTACGAAACCTCACACAGATAATAACTTGTTGTGTAAGTGACACTACCCTGAACCTGTCCTGCTGCTAGCTCTGGGATATATGATCACATGGTGGAAGACAGTTGGATAGTCCTCACTGCGGTTAATAAATTCATTGTGCACCAATCTTTCATCCACCTAAACTAGTAGGATCCACTGAATGGAAAATTCCTTGCCATTCAAAATTAAAGTGTGTGACTCATATCTGTGAGTCATGGAGATGAAGGAATCTAGAGGTGTTAAGTGAGGTGAAACTGCTGGAGTAAACATGTTTAGGCAGCAAAGGAATTAGACAACTGAAATGGAATAGTCCAGCTGGTCTGATATGGGATTCCATAAGGGGTGTTCCAGACCTTCTCCATCCATTCACCAATGGTTTGCTTGGTATACATGGCAACATGCTGTTAGAAGGAGGAGATATGTGTGGTTTATCTTTTGGATATAAATGATATATTCCCAATTATAAGCAGATGATAACTTCCACATCTTCTCGTTTATTCAGATATTGGTTGTTCCTGTTTGACATAAAGTAGATGGAACACTCCAGTAGAAACAGGTCATATGTGATGTTCTAGACCTTCTGTCCATTCAAAAATGGTTTGTTCCAGTTTTACATAAATCAGATGAAGTTAGAAGTAGGAGATATGTGGTGTTGAAGACCTTCTCCATCTGTTCCCCAATGGTTTGTTGGACATAGATGGGAACATGCTATCAGATGTAAGCGATATGTGATGTTGTACCTTTTAAAAATGGTTTATTTGAGTTTCACATGCAGTAGATGGCCATTTGCCATTAGAAATAGACCTTCTGCTTTCATTCACCAGTAATTTATTGGATATAAATCGCAATAAAATTACCCATTAGAGGTAAAGGGTAAGTTCCAGATCTTCTCTCATTCATTCAGGAATGGTTTGTTCCAGTTTGACATAAAATAGACAGTCACATTACAATAGAAGATATATGTAAGAGATTTGTGAGGTTGAAGACCTTCTCCATGCATTCACCAATCGTTTGTTGGACATGCAATCAAAAGTAAGCGATATATGACGTTGTAGACTTTTTATATCCCATCAGGAATGGTTTGGTCCAGTTTAAGCCATAGCAGACGGCCACATTAAGCTAGAAGTAGATGATGTGTGGTGCAGGAGGCCTTCTTTCACCCATCACCAATGGTTTGTTGGACATAAGTGGCAACGTCCTTTTAAATGTAGATGTTATGGAGTATTGCAGACCTTCTATGTCAGCTCAGCAATGGTTTGTTCCAGTCTGACATACAGCAGATGGCAATGTCCTATTAGACGTTGGTGATATGTGGTGCAGACCTTCTCCATCAATTTATGGATGGCTTCTTCGACGCAGATGTCAACATCCCATTGAAAGTAGATGATATGCGGTGTTGGGGGCCTTCTTTCTCAATTCAGGGTTTGTTCCAGTTTGGACCACAAGCATACTTTTTTGCGTGTATTTAACTGGAAGATCATTAATACTATTTTCATTTCCTCTTCAATTTTCCCTCTTAGAAGGACAGGTATTCGTTTGAGGGACATACATGTTAGTATTGAGAATATGTAATTAGTGGACTTTTGGACCTCTCTCTGAGTATGAGTCTTGTGTGTGTGTGTGTGTGTGGGGGGGGGAATCAGTGACAAGAGAGAAATTAAATGAAATCCACACACAGGATTAACACAGAATATTACCACTGATTCTGTTGTGATTGTATTGTAGGTTCGTTTTTTCTCTTCCCCACAAATCTCCTACAAATCATCTACAAACACATTAAGCCTGGTACTCAGGTGGATTTGGTGTGGAGATTAGCTCGGCTCAGACGCCTTCATCACATAGGATATGGACAAAAAGGAGCCTGTCGGCTATTGGTGTGGGATATTGGGAAAATATAACTTTTTTTTTTTTTTTAATCTTATCAATAACGATAATTAGTAGATATTTTGGCATTGTATATTTTGGGTCTAAAGTATTTAAAAGTTGTTTAAACCCGTCTCTTTCAACCGTTTGAAATGGCACCATGAATTGTTTTTTTTGTTTGTTTTTTTTTTTTTGTTTTTTGCGATGGTGAAGGCATTTGTTACATCTTTTTTTTATTATTTATTTTGCAGAATGATTTGTCTAAGGTGTGCTGAGTGTGTTTTTGTGCTGCTACCCTGGCTGGTGTTATTTTGTCCTATACTTTCTACAAGCATGCCTTATGCTGGGTTACAGTATGGGGTCATCACTCCACACATTCTCTATTGGGGACAGTTCAGGATTGCAATTCCATAGTAATATGTGCAGCATGTGGTTTTGCATTGTCCATTCCTGAGCCCAATCCCCATTCCCACTGGGTGATGGTCCATCCCTGATGCCTCTGAGCCCAGAGAAGTGGGCGGAGCTTCTGAAAGTGATTCTAACATAACGTTGTAAGTGGGGTTTGTGAATGTAACTCTGTATTGTAGATCTTGATAAAGGTTTGATAAAGTAATCCGGTGC
>JAVSBU010328431.1:0-11144 GCA_033118015.1 Loricariichthys derbyi | reverse complement strand
GTATCTGTTGATCAGTCCTGCACACCAGCTTGGAGGAATCGCTCCAGTGTCTCTCATGAACGCAGAGGAGAAACTTGCATCAAACAATGGAAATGACATTTCTATGGCATTTATATCCATGAAATGACACGAATCCTCTTCGGCAGACTATGTATTGTCCTCGACAGTCTTCAACAAACTACGATAGAGCGTGAAATCGTGGGTCTCGCCGATAAGCTACAAAAATATCAAACATTAGGCCACGCCCTCGCGTAAACATGAAAAAAGCCACAATATGCCCAAGACACTCCGAGTAAACTCGCATAATCACACGAAAAGGCGGCACCACGACAGCCATGACAAAATACTCCTAGGTGAGAAAGTGGTGTAATAGTACATGATCTGTGGGGCTCCTGACCACTAAAGAACAGGGTAAAAGAAGGCTAACAAATTATGCAGAGCAACAGATTGCAGTCTAGGCAGTCTTTAATTGTTCAACAAGTGCATCTATATGGTAATTGGAGATAATACAATTGACACTGAGTGAGGAAACAAGGAGGCGGTCATAATGTTATGGCTGATTGGTATATGTTGCATATGTTAACTCTTTTTTACCACCCATTCTCTATATTCTAGCGTATTGTGACTGTAGCTTTCAAGAGTGTTACCAGAGCATACCTGGATTGTCTAACAAAGAGAAATTACAACAGACTGGAAAGGACATGTGACGTGTACAAGAGGTTGATGCAAGATGCTGATGTTTTACAGACAAACTTTAGAGAAATGGTAAAAACAATTGTGATCATTAGTAAATATAACTTTTTTCTGAGATCCAGGCTTTACTGTTTCTAGACATTGTCTTCACTTACTATGAATGGTTTTATAATCTGATAATTTAATTTTCTTTGCTTCTTTCAACAAATAAATGGTTGAAATGGTCTAGAAATAGTTTAAAAAACCTTACAACATTTCTATATTCACTTTTATAAGACTGCGTTGAATTTTATAACCACCTTGTCATCTTTCATTAGTTTAGTCTGATAAATGTCACACAAAGTAAATCTAATCCTTGCCTCTCAATTTCAGAGTGAAAGTCACAATCAGATAATGTTCCTGTCGAAAATTAGTGAGATTTTGTTCTGCAATGATGTAGATCCTCTTAAGGTTATCTGTTCATCGCTGTATAAAGACTTTCCAGAGGAAAGGTAAATCCACTCTCTACAATCTCTTTTGTACTTCATATCAAGGATGATTTCTGAATTTTGGTGCCTGATGCTGTTGTTGTTTTGCTTGTGATGTCTTGCAGTGAGGAGTATCTGCCTGCCTTATTGCACTGGAGAGGACAATGGACACGTCAACAGATTAATGAAGTACTGAATATAAGCCGAGAGGTTACCCAAAATGGAGAGCATGCTGGACCACATCTGTCCCTGTTCTCTTGTCTATGCTGCACATGAACACAGCAGCATTGACATGTTAATCACATTTTTGGAAATAACAGATCATCAGATCTATTTTTGGTCCAAACATTTCATGGGTTATATATTTTAACTTCTCAAGACACAGAGAAACATTCAGAGAAACATTTGCAACACTACAAGAACTTTGGAAAATTACATGACTTTCCAGTTATTAGATGTGTCATATATACAGGCATGCAGCTACGTATGTCTGGGTATCTTTAGGGTTTGGATTAAGTAGATGTGGAAAGTGAGCCAGGAAGTGAGTAAAATTAAACAATGGGCATTAATATCTGTTACACCTAACAAGAATACTACTGTAGTTAGTTTATCATGTTTATCATACAATGTATGACGTAAAGTATAAAGAGGGCATCTCGTGACCCTACTAGAATTATAGCAGGGCTTCATCTGTAGTGTTGGATTATGACATTACTGGCTTCCTTGGCCCCTAAAACAGATTTTTTTTACCTTTTTTACACATTGTTTTTCAATATTTCTGTAATTCTTTCATGCATTTGTTGACAAACTTGAGATCCTTGGGCTCATCAATGACTGAGCCATTCCTGGATACTGCTTTTGTATGAAATCATGATTACAATCATCTGTTTGAAATCACATCATTATTTTTTTAATTCAATACAAGCTCTAAATTGCACCTGTCCTACATTTTTTGGAATGTGTTGCAAGCCTGAAATGAAGGAATGGATGTTTATTAACAAATTAAATGAAGTTGATCAGACAAAACATTAAATATCTCAGATTTATACTGTCTGCAATGGAATAAAAGCAAAGTGGAAAGTAAATGTAAAACATTTGTGTAAAGTTAAGTAACATTTGTATAAAAATGTATGTTGTATTAAATTAACATTTTCACTGTATGCATTTTCAAAGTCTTAGACTTTTGGCACTTTTGTAATTACCAGTTGTTTTCCACTTATAAGCTCATGTCCGTGTATGGACTGACTTCTATAAACTGTGTCCAGACTGAACAAGATTGTGATGGAATAAAATCCTGTCTAGGGTTTATCACACCAGATCATATATGACCTTGGTTATGCCTTGTAGCCTCTGTCTGTTGTTTATATGTCTGTTCCTGGACTTCAGCCCTGAATTTCCACCTCCACTCTTGATCCAGATCCATGCCAGCAGCTTGCTCTATCCTGCCTGGCTATTAAAGTGAGTCATGGAAGGGGGGGGGGGTTGGATATTCACTACTCTGAGGTTGTGATTTGGATATGGTTGCAGTGTAAATATTGTAAAATAGTGTACAGCTTTATCTGTTTGTTTGTTCGTCTGGGAGTAGGAACCCAACAGAAATATAGTGTGTGTTTGTTAGTTAGGGAGTCTGTGCTGTATCTTTCATTTTTCTTTTGGCAAGGGAATTTAGGTTTAATTTTCTCATTGAGTGTTTTTTGTTTATTACTTTGGCCTTAGTCTCTTCTGAAGCAAATACTGGTCTGTGTTCTTTTATCCACCTGCTTTATATACCGTTTTGTACAATATACCTTTGAAAAGAGCCTGTCTCCCTGTGTCTGTATGTATGTGATTATGTAGTTTCTTATTATCTAACCCTAGACTACATGTTACCAATCATACACCTCGGGTCATAACACATTGACTGACTTATGAATTAATAAATTGTCTATTTTATATATTTTTATATCTGGTCCCACATAACCTTCACCTGCCACAAAAACATGTTATTTGTAAACAAATTATAAATTAAGCTTTCTACTTAATCTGCATAAAAATACAATTACTAGTGTTTTGTTTGATTCCAGCTTTAACTAAGATTGATTTAACTAAGGGAAACTCCATTATTTCCTGCTTCTTACACTTTTTCAGTTTTCAGGGACCTGAAAGTGCTCTAGGAATTTACCTGCTGAGTTATGCTTAAACAACACAAAGAGACAGCATTTGTTCAGTTCCTTTATCAAGACAGTACATTAGTTATTGCCCTAAAACAACAAAATGATGTTTCAACATGTTAGGCTATTTATGTTGCTGTAACTGATATTTTTTTCCTCAATATTGAGTACAGGAATGTCTTGCATTACTAAGTTTCCATTTGTATGGAAACATTCCACAATGCTCTGCTAATAAACACATAATGTAATAGAAAACTATGACGGTCTATTTAATATACTCCCATATATACAGTATTTGCAGCATTGTACCAATATATTACACAAAACAACTTGGAAGTGCTAAAGTTACTTTATGATCACTTTAGAGAAGAAATTCCTGTTTGTGTAGAGTAGGACCTGAACATTACTATCAGTAGTTGTTTCTGAGCTACTTGTGTTGCGAAGCTGAGAGAAGGTCTTTTTGATGTTTTTGAGGTCTGCAGAAGAGAGATCTGATTTGAGGTAGAGCCAGGCAGAGACATGAGCTTCACTGTGAAAAGTTACCAAAAGTTGCATCAGTTTTCAAGGTGAAAATATTGCTTTTAGATTCACATATTTAAATGTGGAATAACTGAATGAGCTGTACCTGAGGTCTGGGTAAACTTCAGATAAGATACCTAGTTGTAGTTCAATACTTTGTGGATCCTTTAGGGTCAGCAATTCAGCTAGATGAGGCAAGACATCTTCCAGTTGACTCATGTTTGACCCCTGTAAATGACACAAAAGGTTAACATCAAACCAAACTTTGTGAAGACATTTTCCCAATATTTTATGTTTTCTACTACAACCACAAATCTGAAAATCTGTTGGGATGTTTATAATATTTGAAACAAAACAAAAATGCAAATGAACAAAATAAAAATACAGAGTGTCTCACATTTACTATGACTTATTTCATTGCAGGCAGTACATACTGATGTAGGAAGTATGAAAAAATTGCTTTGTATGAATAATTTAATAAATGTTAATAAACAACCAATTATTGCATTTCAGCCTGCTACACATTCCAAAACAAACTGGGACATGGGTAATTTAGGATTAGTACTAAGGTAAAAAAATAATAATAATGTGATTGTAATCATTATTTGGTACAAAATCAGTATTCACTAAAGGCAATCTTTGAGGAGCAAAGATGGGCAGAGAAAATTAATGAAAAGTGTAAAAAAGAAAGATTGGATCTTATATGAATATTTCTTCCTCAACAGTACATCAACATTAAACAATTCCAAGAAATCTGGAGCAATTTCAGTCCATAAAGGGCAAGCCAAAACTAAATTTCCATGATATCTGATCCCTCATTCATCCCATCATTCATCAAAAGCTGATATAATCACATGGGTAAGGGATTTACTTTGGCAAACCTATGTCAAGCACTACAATATGGAGTTACATTCACAAATACCACTTAAAACTTTAATGTGTAAAAAAAGAAGCCTCATGTTAACCATATCCGGAAGCTCTGTTGACTTCTCTGTTGCATCTAGGATGGACCATCACACAGTGGAAATGTGGATTGTGGCCAGATGAATCAGTATTCCAAATCTTTTTTGGAAAAAATTGACGCCATGTGCTCCAGACCAAAGAAGAAAAGGACCAACCATACTGTTATCAGTAACAAGTCCAAATGACAGAGTCTGTTATGGTATGGGGTTTGGTCAGTACCCTTGGCAAAGGTCATTTACACTTATGTGATGCAGCAGTAATGCAGAAAAACACTGACATTTTAGAGCAACATAAAGCTGCCTTCAAAAATCTTTTCAAGGGACATCCATACATTTTCCAAGAAGACAATGCAAGACAAGTCAATTCAGAAAATTTCAGAACTTAAATATGCAAATTCAGTCCTGTCCTTCTTTGAGCACTAAACATTTAAACATTTAAATAATTTTCTCATGCATGTGTTGACAAACTGAAAATACTCAATGCCCATCTCTGCTACTCAAAGCCTTTCATGAATGCTGCTTTTATACCACACTAAACATTCACCTCTTTGTTTTGTTTTCTTGTGTATTTGTGTAAATGTTTCTGTGTTACCTGTGTGTGTGCAATATGACAGGCTGTGAAAACAAATTTCCCTTTGTGGGGAAAGTTTATTTGTTTGCTAACTTCATTACTATCCCTAAATTGCTCCTGTTCCAACTTGCGTTGTGTTACAGGCTTGAAATGCAGGAATTGATGTTTATTAACAAATGAAATTAAGTTGACCCCAAAAAAGATGAATTATCTTGGGTTCAGACTGTTTGCAATAAAATTATTGTCAATGTAAATGCAAGAAACATACCGTTTTTCAAATGTATATTGTCCATATCATTCCAAGTTTTTTTCTGATTTGGGATGGTAAAAATATATCTAGTTTGTACAGTGTGTATAAGATGCACTTACCGCCTCAGTGAACATTGTGTGTATTTCCTGGCTGTTTTGACATAACGCTGTAGCTGCCTGTTGTTGTTTCTTTTCATCTTTAAGTTTTAACTTCTTCTTCATCATTTTCCTCACATAATTCGCCAATACTTCCTGATGAAGCTCACTGACGAGCTCCTACCAAAAGGTCACAACTTTTAAAATACCTCAAGCTAGAGTTAAGCTTCTATTAGACTCACCAACATTCAGTCTATTCTTGTATTCACATACTGAAAACTGTACCTGTAGACATGTAAGGTCCAGGTTTTTGATTTCCTGAATGTGGCCATGCACTGCTTGAAGCAATTCACTGCACACTAGTTCACTATGTTTAAGCCATTCTTGGCAACCCAGTTTGGCATACTCTCCCTGTGGAATCACAAACAGGTAACATTTTAACCCTCATGATATGAACTCAACATGAAACTCCAAAGCTAGTGGACCAAGACAAAAAAAAAAAAACATTTGTAAGCAATAGCTGGATGCCTGGTAATAATGAACAACTCAGTGCACATAATGGTTATGCAAAGTCATGAGGCTTTTTTTTTTAGTTTTTTTAAGCGTATTATAGAACCACTCTTCACAAACAGTAAACAGAATAGAATGTATGTTTTAGGAAATGAAGTTACCTTGAGGTTTTTCTGTATAGGTATGGTGAAATAACCATGGCAATTCTCTCTCATGCTGGTCAACAGACTTACACAGTCATTTTTAATGTGTTCAGGGATGTGGTCAGGATTATCCATAATGTAATTCCTAGGGAAACAATAACCTTTAATTAAACATAGATCCTTATATAAGTAGGACATTCTCAAATGGTAAAATATATTTTCAGATATCTACCTGAATTCCCTTATACAATGAAGGCTAGCCTTCAGTATAGCATCGGTGTGTGGTTTATTATCCTTAATGACTTTCTTCAAGAAACTCTGGTAACTGAAAAAGAGACAAATTGCTACTAATTTTCATAACTATGTCTAGAAAATATGAGACAAAAATATCAAATGTAAATTATTAATAAGTCTGACTTGTAAGAGTGTAAATTTAAAACCATACTCACTTGATAAAGAATTTGTATATCTGCTTTGCGATCGTCTCTGTCTTTGTCCATGAGTCCAACACATCGTAGGCTGTGGTTAGAACACTATGGATACACTGCCACAGGTAAAAAAAAAAGTGTTCTGCATTTAGATCACCCAGTCACCCATTCACTCTTAGCTTTCACTATAATGAAAATATTTCAATAGTAATACCTGAATTATATCTTTGCCCAAGTCGCTGACGTAACACTGATCCCTTAATTCAGGATGAGAATCCTCCTCCCTGCTTAAAGCATTTTGGCAACAAGTCTGAAGGAAATTCTAGGAACATGAAAAAACAGAATGAAGACCATAATGAACATAAGTCTAAATTCCATAGCAAATCAACCAATTAAAATACATGTTGCTGTAACAGTGTGATAAACCTGACTTCTCTGACTATGAGATATACTCAGTCTATGTGGGTACTGTAAGATTTATAAGACATATAATATTATAATACCTCATTATAAGTCAAAAACTGATCCTCCAGCAGCTCAAGAACATTTTCAGGTAACAGTGCCTCAAGCTGTTCATAAGCAACCATTCCAGCAAGCTCTTGCCTTAGTATACTAAAAACAATACAAAACAAAATTGAGATTTCATGGAACAAATCTGTTATTGTTAAAGAATAACTCAGTGTGACTTTACTCACTGACCTTGGGTAATATTTATTCACCCAATGCAGTAAATATATGCAGTCCTCATAAGCAAGTCCATATTCAGTGATTTCCGTGAGCTTGGCTTTAACAACCTGATGGTATAATCTGGTATAAAGCTGGCAGACATTCTCATTTGGGTAGCAGATCCTCACATTCTTTGATACCTGAAGCAGATCGTCTCTTAATCTTTTACCCTTGGCTCCAATCTCTGCTTGAATTGAAGACATGGTGACATTTGAGTCTAATTTTGCTTCCTCCATCTGCCGCTTAACCATATTCTGAAGGATGGAGTCATGGGTCTGTCTGCAGCACCTTGGCCTCCAAGGAGGCCGTTTTCTTTCCTCAACACCTTCCCATCTCCTGTCCTGCTCCTCCTCTTGTTCTATGGCCAGAACTGCATTTCTTAGTGACTCTTTCTCCTCCTCAGTTTGAATGTCAAGGGAGTTCTCCACAGTTGACCACAGCTTCTTAAAAAATTCTTCAAAGTCTTTATTCAGATTTTCCTGATTATCCTCCTCTTCATCCAGAATGTCATTGCTGTGTCCCACCTCTTCTTGTTTGAGTGCAAACAAACACTCCTCTCGATTTATCAACTCCTTCCCAGCCACTGCAAAATTTCGTTGGTCTAGGTTCTCCTTAAATGTCAGCAGAGTCTCTGAAGAAGCCAAAAAGTGATTTTTTATTATAACCACAGGATAACATGAACCCATGTTTTTAAACATAAGGTATGCATTAGCAGATCAGTACATAGATCACCACAATGTATGACTTTATTAATGAAAGCTAGATGCATACCATCTTAACTTGGTGGTGGAATACAAAAAGGATCTTACCTATAGTCACACTGACATCTTGCTGGATATTCCTTTTGCGAAATGGTATTTTTGCCTTGAATTTTGCAAATTTGGAATTAGACGTCGAAGCTGTCTTGTCTTTTCTGGTTTGTGAATCAATAGTCATTTTTCCTATGGAACAAATTTGAATAAGTAATAGGTAGTTAATAGGTAATTAAGTTACACAGTCAAGTGCTGTAGGTTCAATACAAAATTAAAGTTTAACAGCCAAAGTTAACAATGTGTTACTAGACACTAATTCCAAGTCAATATGCAGGAAACAAAGATAAAGGGAAACAGACCTAGGGTTGTTTGCACAGATTTGTAACAACAGCACAGTTGGAACAAAGTGCAGTTGTAACAGAATGAGAGTGCACTTGTAAGAAGAGTTCAGTAACAAGTCAATAGCTATAACACGAGCACATTTGTCACAGAAGGACAGTTGTAACAGGGAGACTGTAGCATGAGTGCAGATATAACAGAAATTAAATTGTAACAGGTGGGCTGTTGTAACAGAAGTACAGTCAAGTACAGTTGTAACAGATGCAACTGTAATGGCTGTTAAAAAAGCCCATCTGCAACAACAGAACAGCTAAAACAAGCAGATAACAGTAATATAAGCACAGTTGTAACAGCAGGACATTTGTAACAGGAGCACAGCTGCACTAAATATATAGTTTTAACAGGGGCACATCTAGAGTGAGGGCCAAAATGTATTTAGTCAGCCACTGATTTTGCAAGTTCTCCTACTTAGAAAGATGAGAGAGGTCTGTAATTTTCAGCATAGGTACACTTCAACTATGAGAGACAAAATGGAAAAATAAATCCAGAAAATAATTTGTAAAGGATTTATTTGTAAATTATGATGGAAAATAAGTATTTGGTCAATTACAAAAGTTCAACTCAATATTTTGTAACATAACCTTTGTTGGCAATGACAGATGTTTCCTGTAAGTCTTCACACACTGTAGCTGGTATTTTGGCCCATTCCTACATGCAGATCTCCTCTAGAGCAGTGATGTTTTGGGGCTGTCGCTGGGCAACACTGAATTTCAACTCCCTCCAAAAATTTGAGGTCTTGAGACTGACTAGGACACTCCAGGACCTTGAAATGATTTTTACAGAGCCACTCCTTTGTCGCCCAAGCGGTATGTTTGGGATCATTGTCATGCTGGAAGACCCAGCCATGTTCCATCTTCAATGCTCTCACTGATGGAAGGAGGTTTTGGCTTAAAATCTCATGATACATGGCCCCGTTCATTCTTCCCTTAACACGGATCAGTCGTTCTGTCCCCTTTGCAGAAAAACAACCCCAAAGCATTATGTTTCCACCCCCATGCTTCACAGTAGGTATGGTGTTCTTGGGAGGCAACTCATCATTCTTCTTCCGCCAAACACGACGAGTTGAGTTTTTCTATTTTGGTTTAATCTGACCACAAGATATTCTCCCAATCCTCTTCTGGATCATCCATATGCTCTCATATGGCAAACTTCAGATGGGTCTGGACATGTACTGGCTTAAATGGGGGGGACACGCCTGGTACTGCAGGATCTGAGTCCCTCTCTGCGTATTTTGTTACTGATGGTAGCCTTTGTTACTTTGGTCCCAGCTCTCTGCAGCTCATTCATCAGGTCCCTCTCTGTAGTTCTGGGATTTTTGCTCACCGTTCTCATGATTATTTTGACCTCACAGGATGAGATCTTGTGTGGGGCCCCAGATCAAGGGAAATTATCAATGGTCTTGTATGTTTTCTATTTTCTTACAATTTCTCCCACAGTTGATTTATTCACACCAATCTGCTTGCCTATTGTAGATTCTCTTCCCAGCCTAGTGCAGGTCTACAATTTTCTTCCTGGTGTCCTTCGGCAGCTCTTTGGTCTTGGCCATAGTTGAGTTTGCAGTCTGTTTGAGGCTGTGGGCAGGTGTCTTTTATACAGATAATGAGGTCAAACAGGTGTCAATAATACAGATAACGAGTGGTGGACAGAAGAGCTTCTTAAAGAATAAGTTACAGGTCTGTGAGAGCCAGAAATCTTGCCTGTTTGTGGGTGAACAAATACTTATTTTCCACTATAATTTAGAAATAAATTCTTTAAAAATCCTACAATGTGATTTCCCGCATTTTATTTTAATTTTGTCTCTCATAGTTGAAGTGTACCTATGATGAAAATTACACTTTTATAACAGGAGCTAGGTTTTAATCCACTTCAGCTGTAGAGGTAGGTGAAGGTGTACTGGTATTTCCTATAGGCTATGAAGTGAATGATGGCAGAGTGATAATTAAGCCTGGACTTTAGAAACATCGCTTTAGGTTATGGGTCAGTGCAAGGGAAACAACGCAAAGCATCAGCGTATAATTATAATATTATAATTAATTTATTCCTTCTATGATATCAGAATACACTTTACAATGTCACAAGATAAATACTGACTTTGGATATTACACACACAGACATCATTTACAGATTACCAAACACACAGACTCGCTTTTTGTTAAACTGTGTGAAAGACCCTAAGAAATAACACTGACCTTTAGCTCTAGTTATTCTATACGCCGTTACGGGTTGTAGATAATGATGGTCTGAGGTTCTTACCGCTTCTGGGTGTCCTGGGTATCCAGTGCTGGTCCTACTTTGAGCTATTTATACAAATTTAATCCTCCCTAAATGTGACGTGTTCTTATGGGGGTGTGGCGCGCGCTCACTCACTCCCGTGTATGGCGGAATAGCGGTTTTCCCGTCAGCGCTGTGCTGTGTGTGTGTGTGTGTGTGTGTGTGTGTGTGTGTGTGTGTGTGTGTGTGTGTGTGTGTGTGTGTGTGT